>JAANSN010002857.1:0-21510 GCA_036850665.1 Dicranocentrus wangi
CCGATCGGGATTACTAATGTTGTTCTACCGGGTTGGCGTGTGTTCGATTGTTAGGGTTGAGGTATATTTGTTTGGTTAAGATCATAAGCTCGAATCATTAAGATTAGGCAGCGAGCTGGATTGTTCCGCTTGGTGGACTTGTTGAATGTAATTTCCGCAAAGTTTTTATACCATTTGAACGAGAAAACGATTCTCTACAAGATGTATATAATGGTTTGGCTTAACTATCAATTCATGCAAATACCATCCCTCGTTAGCATAGATTTAGTAAAATACACAACACACACATTTCAGCCAACAGCTTGGCTTCATAATTGGCACATACCCAATGAATACAACACACAATCAATACAAAATTACATGATAGAGCTATATTTTTTTAAATCCTATTCATTCGAGTCAATTGTTCTCATTTCTCCCTTCTCCTTCCTCCACATTTGTGGTAGGTTGCTCCGGAGGAATGAAATTTGGAGGAGTATTTGCTGACGGATAAATCGGGGAGGTCACCCGTAAATTGACATCCTGCGAGGGAGATGTTGAATCTGCGTTGTCAACTTGATCAGTCGAAGGTTTTTTCTGCAAGGGTACCATTTCCTCGGCGTCACCGTCTACAGCGTCTTCCTCCCCAGGGCGTTTCCTCTCAAAACAGCCGCACTGCAATTTATTAGAAAGAAACTCTGAAATGTGGTTCATGTATCATCGTGATTAATTGATTGATTGTACAGTCATAGTATACCGCATATAAACAAAAGACAACACAGGCGAGTATCAACAAGCCAATGACAACTGCTAGAATGAAAATCCACTTTGATATGGGTTTGTAGCCTTCCCTCTCGATTAGCGTGGCAGATACACTTTCATCCGGTTTATTACGTGGCGGCTGCGGCTGGATGGCCTTCATTTCGTCGGTTAGGAGGAGTGCTCCTGTGCTTTCCACGTGAATGGAGGAAGCTCCATGTTTTTCCAGGAGAGACCCTGAAAAAGGATTTTGCTTCTTGAAAATAATCTCTTTTCGTCATACATTTTGAAGAACATCTTGGATTTTTAAACAACTCACTAATTGTCTCCGTGTTCATGTCCATCGGAAACAAGATTGATGCAAATCCTCCGCTCGTCAAAGACTCAATTTTGCAAGTGACCTCGATGCAATCAACAAATGGAGAGCTGCAGTGTAACAGCAGTTTATCATTCTCCACCAGGGTGGAATTGGACTTTCTGGGAACGTCCTTTTCCTTCGGGAGGAGTCCCCCAATCCCTCCATAATCAATGTCCGGTAGCTCTTCGTCATTATCCTCGACATCTACAGTGTCCCGGATATCAGTCGATTTGGCGAAGGAGCCCTTTGTCGGTTGGCAATCCACCTTGCCGTTTGGAACAACACCTCGAACATTGACCACCAGCTCATCCGAAGCTTTCAGTTGGACAGGGAGGGTGAACAGGACCCGAATATCCTTAACGGTGGAGAGCCCCTCAAGCCCAATCTCAAATGTCTGCTGGAACACCAGAAACGGGGACTTCATCGCGGGATTATAATACTCCAAAACTTTTGTTCCTGTCACGAAAAGGTCGGCTTGCCCGACCAGAGGTAGAATCATATTTTTTGTTTCCGGCTGGACCAGGTTTGAGGCTGTTACAGCGGTGACGGTAAACACGAGTTGATTCTGTGGAGGAGGAAATTCCATAGTGGACGTGTCAAACTCCAAAGAGGCGCTAGCACTCCCTCCCCCGTCAAGTAACTTGCCTAGCCTGCATCTGTAGGTGGTGAGAAGGCCTTCCTCGGCCAAAATGGAGCAATCCGTTGTGTTCCTCCTTAGCTTAATGTCTACAAAATTGTCGAAACAAGAAATATTTAGGGATTTTGTGACTTATAACAAATGAAAGGGGTTGATGCTGGTTTTCATACGGGACCACGTGATTAGGAGTGCTGGAGCAATGGCAGGGTCCTTATAATTGCTCATTTCCACGTCCATGAAAAGCGATGGTTTTGAACCAATTACAAATCCAGTGTCAGGGCTGCTCATTTAAAACATCGTATTAAGGTCATCATCTATTATCGGGAAATGTCTTTCTGCAGCTATTATATGGCAGCTTACGTATCTCTGAAGATCACATTCAATTTTAGATCCGCTTCACAGACCTTGTCATCCCCGCAGTCGACGCCGAGTGGGAGCTCAAGGTCGAAAGTTCTAGGTTTTCCCAAATTGATGACGGGACAAGTGGCGCAAAATGAGGAGAAGACTATAAAATTCCAACATATTTTCAAACAAACTCTTAAAACTACTTTTTATTTTAATGGAATATTTTTGTAAAAAATCTTACATTCTCCCAAGACCTCGTGACTTCCGTCAAGCCTGATATTCCGTTTTCTTGGCCTTACCCCAATCCCCCCAGAATCTCGCTCATTAGGAATAAATACCTCTTGTCGAAACACCACCGGAGCACTTGAACTTTCCAAGGCGTCATCAATCACGCGTGCAACGAAGGTCGTACACTTTTCCTCCTGCCACCCAACCTCCTCGGTGTACTCCACTTTGTCAATGGGAGAAGCTCGTTGGTCTGCAAATTGAACTTCCACTCGCCTCGGTCTCACAGTTGCATCCGCCTGGAGTTTCACTCCCAGCAGGATACTTTTTGGAGCATTTTCTCCTTGGTAGGATACACACGACTTGACCTCGAAGGCTTGGATATTGAGGGGCAGTTGTTTCGTACTTGATGACACCTTTCCCAATACCGTGATTATGGGTTTGGACCGGAGGAGCACGATTTGCGAAGAGTTGAAGGAGCCAATGGCAAGATCTGCAAAGTATTACATATTCCCAAATTATGGCGCGCCCCATGTCCAACATGGGTTTAGAGAAAACATGTCTATTTCGGTGTTTTTGGGTATTACCATTGTATTGATTATTGTCAATGTCCACGGATCCGGACAGGCTAAATCCAAATCCAGACAGGCCGCTGTCAATTTGCTTCGCTCGGATGACCTGGGAATATGTCTGGAGGGATTCGGCCTTTGCAGTCCCATGAAAAATATATACTGCTCCTCCAGAGTCACCTCCAAATGGCGCGGAGATTGCAAAATCTGAAAGACAAAAATGTTCAAGTTGTCGTAACTGACGCCCAGTCATGTTAATGCCCTCATGAGCAGCGTATGGAGTTACCATTATATCCATCTTTGTTCAAGTCCCCCAGTGCGCACAACGCCGTTCCGAATTGGGACCACGGTTTGTTGTCTCCATTCAGCAGATTATTACTACGACTCAGGCTGCTTCCGGTACTCAAGTAGAGGTAAACGGCACCCTCATCACCGGCCCCTTCATACTTCTCGTACTGTAAGAGTGGTTTCATGGTCAACGCTTCTGACAATAGCCCTCCGCCTCTCCCTTTGGTTCGGACTAGATCCCGGTTGAATCTCGGTGCACCAACGAGCAGGTCATCGAATCCATCCCCGTTCACATCGAGGACGAGCAAGCTAGCTCCAAAGTAGGAGCCCACTTGATCCCCGTGAGAATCCCAGAATACTTGGAGTTGGTCATCTCCCCCAGGAGGGATCTGAAAGAGGGTCACTTTCCCTGCAAGAGCGTGTGCTCGTGGAGCTCCAGCCACGTACTGAACTTGGGGTCCTTGTGTAGAGCCACCTCTGTTGCCTCCCGTGTTAAAAAAGAAGCCGGAACTGACGGAATATCCTGGATGGAAGCCATAAAAAGTCGTTGGTGTTGATGCTATTGTTAATTAATTTTTAATTAAATCTGGAAACGTCTTTGTAATTTTACCCAAATATGAAAATGTGGGCACAGAATCCTGCGGCTTGTAAATAAAACTCTTTCTGAACTCGCTCCCTTCGCCACTACTCAAATACTGAATTACACTCCCTCTCCATCTATTCCCCCCTGGAGCTCCCATTATCACCTCGTTCCGAGTTTTAGGAAGATGAACCGAAAATCCGGCTTGACCACTCCTCCAATTTCCCTTGTGGTCCAGTTTTGGATCTGCCAGGGGATGCAGGTATCTTCCAGACGGAGGGGGAATCGGGCTCCGGAACAAGTCGGATGTCGGCCTTTTGTAGCACATCCCGTCCATCAAGGTTTTGCTCTCGTTTTTCTGCCTATTCTCCCATTTGCTGGCGCAAGCAATAAAGTTATCCGAATCCAGAGCGGTGGAGCCTCCCAGCCAACTCCCAGTCTTGTACTCGGACACATTCACCCCTTCCACGGGGTCGTAGTATTCGTGATAGTTTTCGGAATCGTCCATGAGGACAGGGCGACATGTTTCCGGTTGTGGCCAAATGGAGCATCTCCAAATCACACCGGGCTCGACAATGTCCCGATGTGCGTCTTCCGATGAGTTTCCTTTGGGTTGGCCAATAATCACCCTAAAAGTAAAAAAAGCTTTCTCAAGTAAAATATTTTTTGCAAATAAATTCGCAAATATTATTCTTCACTCGGCCGTGAGTCATACACTCACCACGAGTGTCCAACGTCATTCCTTAGCAGATTGACACTCGCTCCGAAGTAGTCTGGAGAATTAGAAAACTTTGAAATAATTATGGGATATCTAGTGTCCACGTTGAAGCTCCTCCCCCTTTCAAAAACTATTGAGATTATTACAAAAACTATTTTAAAATATACTAAAAACTCCATTTTAGGCTGGAGTAGAATGTAAGCAGAGGCTCTGTACTGAGCAAAATATATTATGCGACTATAAGTTTTGTGCTTACAATCTCCGTGACTTAAATCATGTCGAATATTTGTGTGGTATATCATCCCTGTAATAACAACACCTTATCTGCAAGATAACACTTGGAACACGGTATCATCACCTAAAAAAATGAATTGTCATTACCTTCTGCGAAATGAGAGAGAGAGAATGAGATAGTTCAGGAAGGTACTCTATTTCGTCCGGGGAATCCATTTTTTGTACTTGGATTTACTTCACTGAAGCCACTTTTACTTTTTCTACAGCAATGCAATACCCAGAGCAGATTAGGTAGATCATAGCAAAATGGTGCGTACTTGCTGTATAATATTTATTTTTCTGCTTTTTATCTTTATCTATCTATCCCCTCTCCTTAATTATATAATATGGTATAGGTAGTTACATATACCTTATAAAAGTTGGGATGATGGAGGAGTCGCGGCCACGGCCTAGGGTATATTGCATTGCTCGAACTTATGGAGTCTTGCTAAGCAGTAGAGAAGTAGAGGGGAACTGATAAGAACCATTTTTGTAAGGCGGAAATCCGTCATATCAAGATGAGATGAGTAATAAAATATTTATTACTACGCCGGTTGACGGTCGTATCGGATACCACGCGATAATTACTCAATTTTGTATGTTGTGAGAAAGAAATTCTTAGAAAGGATGGATGCACTCCGCATTGTCAGAGAATTCGCAAATATTTTGCACACTAATAAAGTTCGACTGCATTTTATGTGACGCATATCCCTCCGCCGTCGTCTCAAAGAGTCAATTGACGACAAACGGAAAAAATCATAATGCAAAAATATTATAATATTATATTTCTCCATCCGATTCCAAGACACGGACATTTGTTTATTTGCCGTTGAAAGCTAAAATACATGAATGATACTTCCGACCTGGAACCCTGTATCTGCTGCATACATTAAAAAGTTTCTAGTATTTGCTCCATGAGATTTGTCCTTCAGGAGGATCTGATCTGGCTTCGTTTCACCATCTGATGATTAAAAACATTTAAATCTAGTTCCATTCAGTCTATTTAAAGTGGTCATCATTTTAACAGATTCACATTTTCATATCGTATAATTGATCACCATCGACCAGTTCATTAGGGCTAATGACATGTTGCAGATCTCGCGTAAATTTCGCAATCGCAAGCTACATCTAAACTCTGACACATTCCTCACCAACTTTGAACTCTGCATTCAGCTTTTGAACAACATTTCAACTCATGCACATACATATCAGCAGCTATTAAAAGGCGCCAGGTTGCATGCAACCAACTCGTCATAAGTCATAATTATTATCTAACCGAATAAAAAGTTTGTATTTGAATAGCATACGTCATCATGATTTTTTTAAAAGTGTTAACACGAAAGAATGTCGTTCATTTAATATTCTGGGTATATAAATAAGCACAAGCCTTCACCTATATACTCTGAATAGATAATATATGGTGATGATGATGCAGCTATTACATTTTTGTAAATACGTTATAAGTATTTATATTTGGTTCATGCATGATAATATGATATATTGAACATGTTATACTCATATTCCTTTGGTGAAGCTCTCTTTTTTGTTGACTGACTGCCGACTTCTCAGTAAAGAAAGATTAGGCTCATCTTATTCTTAAAACTGTTATCAATTTAAGAGGCAGAGAGAGCGAGAGAACATTACTTGCTTTGCGCATACATTTCCATGCATTGCGGCGGCGGCATCCTGTCATTTCTGTCATAATTGGGTCTAGACCAGCTCTGCTGCTCTGCTGCTATTAAAAATGTGTGCAAGTGTGAATGTACTGATCAGGGAATGTTTCGAGGTGGAAATCGCAGTTATCAACTAGCATATAATATCTGAAGATTATATAAGTAACACATTTAAACAAAATTAAAAATTACAGAGCTTGATTCGGAACGATTTAAATTATTTGTGGTAATCAAATTATTCGTCGGAACTGTATCAATTTTCATTCAATTTCATCCCTTTTATTAGAGTTTCCTTCACAAAACAAAATGCATATCTTTAAAAATATTTTTTAATTTAGTAAGTCGGCGTTTACATTTAAGTAATAGTAATTTAAATATTAAATGAGTTTCAAGGGAAGCTATACCATTTTCACATGCGAACTATGATCACCCAGACGAGTCTCCTTGTCTCCCTCACTTTTGTCACGCACTCATTTTGTCAGCCAGCTCTTCGTCTGGAGAGATAAAAAATAGATTTCATTTCATAAATATAAATATACATTTTACTATTCCATTTCACATGCACCGACATAACTACTTCATTTCATGAAGCATGTCAACCCAAACTCCAGCAATGCACAGATCACAGAACACACTTTTTCACGGAGAGCTGGCAAGAGTACACCACCACTGCGATTGCGTCTCTCCCACAAAAATAGGTATATCTCCTTCAAAATAAATATTTTGTTAGACAATTGCCTTGATTGCAAATTGCAATGGAGGAGGAGGACACTGTCGCTTTGAAAACTGGAGTGACCAAGAAACACTCGACAAGTCTGGAGTGCGTACACGTGACTCCCAAATCCCGTACAGGGTCTGTCAGCAATGGAAAAGCGTCCGTAACTGCGTACACGAGCATCACAAATATCGACACTGATGAAGTCAGGCAGAGAAAGTAGGGCGAATTTGAAATTGAACAAATATTAGTTTAATAAAATTACATAAATAAATATCATCTAAAATATTTATTATACGCTTTGTATTTCTAGGTCAGACCGAGCCATTGCGAAGGATGGAGCTTGCAACTTTGTGCCAAAAAATGTGCCCCAGCTAAAGCAAAAGTTCATGACGGACATGTTCACCACGCTGCTTGAGATCAAGTGGAGGTGGACTCTGCTCATTTTTTGTCTCATGTACTTTGGCTCCTGGTTCATTTTCGCAGTCCTCTGGTACGCCATCCTCTTCTTCCACGGGGACATTGAGCACTTTGGGGAGGAAGGGTGGACGCCCTGTATCACCAGCATACAAAACTTCACTTCCGCCTTCCTCTTCAGCGTGGAAACCCAGCACACGACCGGCTACGGCTTTTACGAGCTCAAGGAACTCTGCTCCACCGCCATCCTCCTCTTTTGCGTCCAATCCATCGTCGGGATCATTTTGGAGGGGATGCTCGTCGGACTCGTGTTTGTCAAGATCCAGCGAGCAAAGAAACGGAGTGAAACCATTATGTTTTCCCGGCATGCCGTGCTCAGCCTCCGAAACGGAATACTCTGCTTCATGTTTCGTGTGGCGGACATGCGCACGACCCACCTGCTCGAGACTCAGGTTCGGGCCCAAGTTGTGAGGAAGCGGAAAACTGAGGAGGGGGAGCTGATCACGTACTCTCAAGAGGAACTGGTTGTCGGAGGGGAGGGGGAGCGGAGGAACAAGTTGCTGCTCTTTTGGCCGACTACTGTGGTCCACGAAATTGGTGAAAGTAGTCCCCTTGCAGGAATACTGGAACAGGACCTGAGTGAGGATAATGACTCGTTTGAGATTATTGTGGTGCTGGAGGGAATTGTCGAGTCGACGGGGTTGAATGTTCAAGCAAGATCCTCGTATTTGCCTTCAGAGGTAAAGAAAGATAATTGCTTTCCTAATACAACTGAGCAATTTACTTGGCAAAGAATGATGGCGTTATTTTGTGTTCTGTTTCAAAGATTTTATGGGGTCATCGATTTGAAAATGTCACCTCATCCAAAACATCCTCCGGGTATAGGGCTATTGACTACTCCAACTTCCACAAGACAACTGCGATCAGCATGGCCATGTCTCCGGAGGAGAAGGTTTGACAAAATTGGAGCCACACATACTGACATTTTTAATTTCATAATTGTTTTGTTAGGATTAATAAATGGAAACTTGGTTGTTTGAATTCTAGCCAAATTACAAATCAAAAATCGGGCCAATATTAATAATTTCCCATTCCCATTTAGACATTGCAAACCATACTACATTATTGCATATTTGACGTTAGGCCATATCGCCAATAATAGCAAGGTATCGTATATCACTCGATATGGGTTACTGGAACTGGAACAGGAGTTTATTCATTGGGACCATTTGATGTTGAAAGGTTGAAACATAAATTTCACAATTGATATATGAGATACGCATCAATAAAATCTAATCCTACTTAAAATTAACTTTCGGTCCATTTTTTTGTTCCAAAGATGTTATTGACAAAAAATTGCTAAAAGCCTTAGAAGGAAACAAATGAACTTTACAATAATATGAAAACAAGCAAGTTGTTGTACGTCCTTAAACAGACAAAACTCGGAATGGGCATGTCCTTCAGAAATAAATTAAACATAGGTACACCAAACGAAAAACATTTTTGGTGGTTTTTGACACATGGTACGAAAACAAATTTGCTAAATACCTAGCTAGGTAAAGACGGAATAAAATGGGAGGAATCTTGAATCAATACGGTTATTCGCAAGAAGGAAATGGTATTAGCTCCACCTAAGGTACATTCGAATTGTATCACGCTCACGCTACGCTTCCCTGACTTATTTTTCCAATATTCACTACCTAACTGAATAAAAAACATGCAAATAACATGAAATGGGCAGATTGGGTATGTAAAATGTAGTTTAAAAATAGGTATCTATACAGGTAGTGTCAGATAGTAACAAAACCATATTTGTTTTGCAAAAATTAATACAACATTTTCCATCCGTGTATCCCTAGATAAAGGGAAATTGTTGCAATAATGCAATATGTTGACATAATTTGCAAAGTTGCTTTTGCCACAGTGAAACTAGTCTTGACCCTCCATTTCCAAACTCACGTTCCGTTTTGTTCCGCTACAAATGTTTTTGCAAAAATATGCTCTCCGAGAGGATAATTCGGTTAATTGGCCTTCGCGTCAAGCTGATGAGCTACCAACTGGCCAGCATGTACGATTTTGACCTCTCCTCCAGTAGATTCGTTCCCTCCAACCAGTACATTCTCTGGAATTGGATTGTTGTCCTTGTCGGCGGCTTCTCGTATTGTGTGTCCCTCGCCTTATTTCTCCTTTACGGCTTTGATGAGTCGGAGTCGAGTTCTGGGAGTGGATTTGTGTCCTACATTCTCGGGTGGGGGGAGGTAATCGTGGTTGCGACAGTTTGCTCGATTGCAACCATCCTAATGGAGTACAGGGTCCAAGTAATCTACATCATGAACCAACTGCTGAGCTACTCGCGGACTACCAGGGCGTTCATGGCACGACAAGGACTTCCGATCACGAGGCACTCCAGCGGGGAAATCATTCTCGCGTTGACACTCATCCTTTCCATTTTCACGCCAATCTCCTTCGGACTCATTTTCATGCATCCGATGGAGCCCACCCACATGATGATCCACGCCCTATTTGAAATCGACATCAAACCCAATCTGAAGTTTCTCCCGATGGTCCTCTTTGGCGTTTGGGTTCTCGCCATCGCCACAAACACAGCCATTGCAGTTTTCTTCATGTGCATTTGCTACTACCAAGTCACAACCCAAGCAGTTCACGACCTGATTCCCATTCGGCTAGTCACATACGACGATTCGCGGAAGCGTTGCACTTTGGAAACCACCTCCATGGGAGTCCTTCCCGACACTGCGATCCTCCTTCGGTTCCGCTCCCAGCAAGTGTTTAACATCCTCATAAATCAGATTTTGACCTCCTCCGTCGCGTTCCCCTTCTCGCACGTGATGTGCCTGGTGGCAGTCTCCTCCATCTGCTACTTTGCCATTGCCTGTCACTCCGTTCTGGTGGATGCCGGGGTGGGTGCGTTTATGGTCGTTGTGGCTTGCATGACTTGCGCCATGGGGAACGAGTTTTTCCAGTCTTTGATGGGAGGGGATGTAGCAGAGACGAGCGACGCGTTCCTCAGTTCCACCTCTCGACTCCTGCCCAGACGCGCGGTGCTCCACGCCACCGCCAGCTCCGCTCGCATAATGTATATTGAAACGGGCTACCCATTCTTCCACCTCCACCGGGAAACATTTCTCCAATTCTGTGATCAAGTTTTGGACAAAACTCTCACGCTTCTTTTAGGATGAGGGAAATCACAAATCACAGTCGCGTCGCTGCTAATAATAATAATAACCTAAGTATGTGATATGTGATCTGTCTGTAATGTTGTTTGGTTCACGTTTTGATTAAGTAATTATGGCGTTCATGTGCGTTCATGTCATGCATGCGTGCATGCATGGGCCTGGGCCACGTTTTGCTTTCAATAAAAATGCTTTCACGGAATTGCTATCTGTTTTTGTATGCAAATGAGATGAGAACCATCTGTCTATCCCCTTGATGAGAACCTCTCTCTCTCTCTCTCTCTCGTTTGCTTTTGTGAACTGAAACTGAACTCGCTCGCTCGTGGCATTTATTTACATAAATACGGTGGTGTGGTGTGGTGGATGGCTACTTGGGTGGTATCCATATCATATCACAGTAATTTTGGAAAGGACTAACTAACGAGAGGGATTAAATGCGATACGTAGCTTGTGTCCTCTTTTGTAATATTTGCATGTAAAGGAAATGATGGAATTATGTAAAAATATTATTATTATTACATATTTGTGTCTTGTTGCACATTTGCTTGGATGCAAAAAGTGCAAACGTGAGTCACAGTCTCACAAACAAGCCATCAAGCCACGCACAAGAGAACGAGAGTGAGTAGTGAGTGTTGCTGTTCGTTCATTCATCCCCCCTCGCATCCGCTCGCTCATTTATTTGCCCAGAATTATTAATTAATTAATTGTGGCCAAGAAGGAAAGCTTAACGAGTACATAAGCTTTCTCTCGTTGTTGGTGTGCTTGTGTGTGACCTGACCTGACCTGACAGGTGAGTTAGTTAATTAGTGGAATATTATATTGATGTTTATATATTTATACGTTTTATAAATACCAACCCAAAAGTCTTCTTGTGTCAGCTACAACAAATCAAAATTGTGGATCACTTTAATTGTGAGATTTGAAAGGGAAAGATTTTATGCTTTAACTCAACCTACGTGCTTTGATAAGTTAAGTATCAAGTAATGTATAGTTGTTAATGTGTTGTCGAAGAGTCGACGAAAAACGAGTGTGTTTGAACTAGTAGTCACTAACTAACTAACAAAAAGGTGAAAGGGACGTCGATTGACTTGATTGACCAGCGGATTTATTAACTTGTTGATTAAATAGGGGTTTTGTGTTTATTTGGTTAGATCTATATTAGCAGGGCAGGATTTTAAAGATTCATTCAAGATGAGCTTCAACTGTCCCATTTGTCTTGAGTTACTTACTTCGGAGGGGCAACCCAGAACTACTAATTGCGGACATGTATTCCATGGATCTTGCTTAATGGACTGGCTGAAGAAGGGCTCCCCGAATGCAGGCATTGATGGGTACGTCTTAAATGAGTATATCCGTATGCCGCATGCGTGCATAGTTTAATTAAATACTACTTGAGCCAACTTATTTTAAATTTTTATACAATGTTGTCACATTCCCTTGTATTGTATTCTTGTTCAACAGGTTACAAGGACGCTGCCCTTCTTGTTCCAAGCAAATTCAATGGACAAATACAATCCGACTGTTTTTCTGTAAAGAGGAAGAGGATGACATTGGGGTTCAGAAGACCATGAAGACGAAGGCAAAAGTGCCCAGCAAAGATAAGGAAGGGACTGCTGGCACTCCTCCCTCTGGACCTTTGAATTCAAACAAGCGTTCAGTAAATACATCTGCTCCGGCTGAAAGGATTGCTTCGCCTGCCGCTCCTGTCTCCGAAGCGAGAACCAGGCAAGAGCTTCTTATTAATACCAAGAATTAAATGCAAAAGCAAATGCAACAGCTATAGCTACTTACTTGAGCTAAATTATAATTAGAATTATGATTGACCTTATTTCAGATTTTCTGAACGCCCAATGACACGCTCAGCGACTGAACATTTTTTTCAAACAGGGCCGTTCAACGCAGCGAAGCGCCGTATCCGTAAGAAAAAGACGATATTCGATTTATAAGTCCTGTCCTGACTTCGCTGGGTACATTTTCCTTATCACTTTTACTTTTGACTTTCAATGTAATGTATACTGTAGTAGAGCAATGTAGTAGTTCAAACAAAGTAGTGTAATAATGTCGTTTGACCACAAGCATAGAAGTTTAGATATGAAATAGTAGTTCTGTTAAAACCAGCAAAATAATTTCGCAATAAATTCAATTGTAACATATCGTAATATAATCTGACATGAGTGAAGTCATTTAATTATTTTATATTTATATGTGTACATTTGAAGATTTTTCATACTCTTCTGATTTCTCGATTTGAATTCCAATACTTTGCAACTTGGCAATGATACCTTTGAGTGTAGCGCCTTCCTCTCTGCGAAAGTACGGTTGAAGTGTGGCTATAGCTGTTAAAAAGCAGAGAACATTTAGTCTGAATCTTTAATTTTAATGTTAAAAGGTACAGGAAGGGAGGACCATTGTCCTAGAACAACACTTAAAGTTTTATGATCATAATCATTCATTCTAAAATTTAATGATGTAGGTTATCAATTGAAGAAGTGAAACGACTTGTCAGCATACTTCGTAGTATTAAAAGAGTGAAACGAAACGTGTTATCTTCAGGCTGCATTTAAATGATTTTGTAAGCTCCATACTCTGTTGGATTATCTGTCCAATAGTTTAAGACTTGAAAATTTGGAGGTGATTCCAAAATTAAGCCAGGCTGTCTCACAATCAATCAGATATAGGGAAACAACATTTATGGGATGAAGTAAAATTCGAAAGTATTTAACTATTCACTATTTTACTATCTGCAACCTTAGACATAAGAAGGGTCATTATCACTTGTAGCTTTAATTATTGCTCGACTTGTCTCTGTGAGTGTGATAGTGTGATTGAAGGAGATTGAATCCCAACTTACTAGGTAAGGGGATAGGCATGATAATAGTGTACCATAGGCAAGCGAATTAATAAGTTGCTATACCCCAACCGCAGGACTCTGTCAAACTCTGCACCCCGGCTTCTGTTTGTTCCACAACAACATGAATGAACAGTGCGTCAATGGGCGATTTAGCAATTATTCGTTGATTCAATCCTGTCATTTCATTTCATCTCATTAGCCTCTTGACGTTGACGTCATCCTCTTCCTCGACCGTCAACATTCAACACCAGCATACCAGTAAAAACTTGTTATATTCCGTTAGTTCATAAATGTAGAAGGGTCGCCCGGTCGTGGAATTGTTTAAAAGCCTAATGTAAAACCGAATAAAGGTCAAGAGGTGAAGCTTAATTTTTGAAATTTTTGTTCACGCAATATCCGTACATTATTGATTTGTTAATCGGTGCTAAACGCATTCTGGGATGCCAAAAGTCTGCTGCAGTCTGCTATTAATATTTGATGACATGACTGATGTGGAGAAATTCGAATGCGTAAAGTGGATGGGATCAGCCTGAGCTCTGTACTTTGTTGAATCGCTTTACTCAAAAGGAGCAAAACAAAGTATTGCATTTCTCTATTACTCCATAATAAGGAGGACTAAATTAAAATGAATTGATTTATTAGCGTTAGCTAGGAAGGACACTTAATCTCGAAATAGTGTTGCAGGTTCTCGTTGGTTGCTGCCTGGTTGGACTCTACTGGGAAATACTCCTGACGACACGATAAGTCCAGGCACCGCTCAACTTAAACCTGCTACGCGTGGAGTGGACGTGTGCCTCCAATAAAACTGAAATGATCTTATGATTTCTTACATTTAATAGTTGCGTACTCCAGAGAGTAGTTTGGGAAAGTGAAATGACGTCCTTTTGGATTCCATCCATCCACTGCTAAAATCCGTGTTTCAGTCCTTCTTTTAACAAGCAATAGAGTCAATCTCGCATTTCATTTCATCTTGACTTGACGTAGATATAATCCTCGCGATCAACACGAGTAGCAGACTCCTGCATTAAAACGCTTTATGCATTCGTTAGTTCATTGATGCAACGGGTTGGGTGGAAACTGGAAACATTTCAAAGTTTTAAGAAAAACAGAACGAAAGCCAGGTCATGAGGATTTCCAAAACTTCCCGACTATTTCCAGTCGCGATGATTTTGCTGTTTCAAGTAGTGAACCTTTCGGAACAGAAAAGAAATGGCAAACGAGGGCATGGGAAGCAACTGGAAACAAAACACAAGTTCACCCCAGAACAACTGCACCTGCTCGAAAAAATAAAAATTGCTGGAGAGGAAGGCGGTCTGCCAAGCTCCGAATTGCGAAGAATTTTAAAATTCGACAAGGACGTGTGCTACGAGGAAGGTTGCCTCAAGTCAGGTAATTTTAACTAATCATATTATGACAGTTGACAGTTTAAACAATTTTATCAAAAATTGAACATCGTTGTGAATTTGTTGCGAAAATTTTCCAGCTTTGGAAATCATGTCCGCCACCAACTTCAACGTGGACTCATGCGAGCAAAGGAATTGGCTGGAGTTTGTTTGCCAGAGACGACTTGCCACTCAGGACCACCAAGGTCAGCAATTTAGTCTTTTGGAAAAATTTGGCGAGCAGACGCAAGAGTTGTTGTTGCTGACTTCCACGGAAGCGGCTAATGCCACTGACACTGACTCATCGTCAGATCCAGAAGAAAACGAGCATGAGGAGGCTTTTCTACTCCACGAAGCACGTGTATTTTGTTATCAATGTTTGTTCAAAGGGGTGCACGTTGACAAAGAGATCAAGTATATTTTGTCATACACAAAAAAGTACGGAGGGTGGCCGATGATCACTCATCAAGATCCTCCAAATGACTTTGCGTGGCTGCGAATGGTGGCTGATCAAAACCGGCTTCAATTTCATCAGCATTTACAATTGCTGGAAGTCATGGTAGATGAAGGTGAGCCCTTGATTCATTTGGGAATTGGGCAAACATCCCTCCCGTATTACACCGATGCCATCAAAGACTATGAAATTGCAATGGCAAGGATGCATAAAGAAGGGAAATTAGACAGTTTCGTGAACACAACGCAAATCCGTTCGACAATGAAGTACATGTCGGAGTTTACAACTAAAGTGGTGTCCCTCCTTCCTGAGAATTTGGACAATATGACCATTTCGAATTTAACCCTGCTTCAGCTGGAAGCTGCGACTCGCAAGTATTTTGAGGAGAACAAGGTTCCAGGGAGGGTCAACTGGATCGAGTTTTTCAGTCGGGTGTTGGACGGGACAGGGATCAACTTTAACTCTACCCATCCGCTGATATCCCTTCCGCTGGAGCCCGTGCTGGAAATGGCAGCTTGGGTGGAGCAGGAGATGCAGTCAAATGAGACCGAGGGTCGGCTGGCAATTGTGAACGCGTTGTACTTAAATGTGGTGGTGGCACTACTGCAGGAAACAACTTGGATCACGGAGGACCTTGCCACGTTCAGGTGCGACGTGAAGTCAGGATCACGAAAGGCGAATTGTGTGGAAAGGACTACTGAGACTTTTGGATATTCTCTGAGGAAGACGGCTCTGGATGCTCATTACAACGACTCGGAACTCACACCGAAGGTAGGTGTATGCAAATCTAAAATTGGAGACTTCAAGACATTCTTAATTAACATAACTAAAATTTTAATAGCACGAATATTTTTCTCTTAGATTCATGACTTAATGGATAATCTAAAGAAGGGTCATCTGAAGTGGGTGTCGGGCACATCCTGGTCAGATGAAGTGAAAGCGTTGGTCTCCGACAAAATCCAAAGCATAAAGCTGACCGTTGCACAACCAGACTGGGTCAAGGAGCCAGGTAAACTTGCCGAGTTTTACAAAGACTTGAAGGCATCCTCCGACCCGGAATCCACGTATGCTAAAAATTTCATAAGTATCAACACCTGGCAGGTTGCAAAGAAGCGGGAGTGGGCACACAGAACAAGCGTGGTTCGAAATTCGAGCAAGTTGGAAATGTAATAATATTATTCTTAAGCAGCAAAAAGTAGTTGATTATGGGATTATTGGTGAACGAATTGCAATTGTAGAATATTTGTTGTTGTAGATATGATGCCGACTGGAGCAATTACCTCTGGACTGGGGATATGCTTTATGGCCACAACAATGAAATATGTAATGTCTAATCATTTGCATGTCTTCAGTTTATAGAAACTAATATATAAATTATAAACCGCAAGTTGAAATAGATTTTTGATAATTTTAGTTGTCGACGCTTCTAACATTGACGAGCCTCTGTTTAGCCCCGACTACCCTGGATTCATGAACTACGGTGGGATCGGCGCTTTAATGTCTCACGAGGTGGCCCACAGTTTTATCGGACAAGGAAGGACACACGACAAGTATGGGAACGAGGGGGAATTCTGGGATGAGCGGAGCGTGGCTATGTACACCGAGTTGGTGAACGGGATTATCCAACATTATGAGCGAACAGACTATTACATCTCAGGTAAAAAGATGGGATGGTCTGGGCTGAGAGAAAACACGACTGAAGAAGATGTGGCTGACGTGGTGGGGGTCGCCGGTGCCTTCTTCGCATATCAGGAGTATCTCAAGGGATTGGAGAGGGTGGGGAAGAAGGAAAAGGTGCTGCCGGGGCTGAGGACTTTCAGCCCGCAAAAGTTGTTCTTCATGAAATATGCAAATGTAAGGAAGGGCCCTTCTGATAAACGAAAAAGCCTTGTTGAGAAAGGACACTTGAAAGTAAATATTATTATGGTATATTTGCAGATGTGGTGCACAAAACTGGATGAGCAAAGCCTGTTTGATACATGGCATAGTGATGACCACAGTCCTGATAATCGGCGAGCTTCTTTGCCGCTCTGGAGGCTGGAGGAGTTTAAAACGGCGTTTAGTTGTAGTAGCTAGCATGACATGACACTAGGTGGACGCTGAATGCAATTTTACTCCAGCTTTTAATGACACACTGTATGATATTATTATGACACATTGAAACATGTACACTGGTTAATGGCTGCTTTAACTTCTACCTATGTATTTATGAACACAATAAACATCATAATAAGTCTAAAGTCTATTTCAATAAAATGAAATTAATTTTTAGTAATTCTAAACATGGGAAGTGGGAAAATCTCGGCTCGGGTGCACATTGACACGTGCACTCGTAACGTGACTTATTTTCATTCAAATAATTGAAGTCAGAGAGTAGTAATACTTACAATTTGATATCTTTATGTGAAATAAATGCATTTTATGCAAGCACCGATTCATTCAATTCCCTCATGAACCGGAAAGAGTGTCCAACCAACCCAATTTCCAATCTCCAATTTCATACAGCCGAAAATAAGTCAGTTAATAGGACAAACCCGAAAAAGGGCTACGCGAGAAGGGCAAATATTATCATAGTAATTGACACCAGGCATCATGGTTGGATTCCGAGAATCCAAGCATTGAACGGTGGAAAGAAGGAAGCGTGTAATGCACATGAAACATAATGACCTCGATGAATTTATGGAATTAACAAGTCGTGCATCAGTTTGCTATTTGGCTTGCTCTTTTGAACAGGACTGCACTAAAACTGGTATTCCAAGTAGCCTATTTCTCATCTTGTTTAATCGCTACCCAGAAAGTCCTGCTGTTGTTGCTGTAATAACCTGCATGTTTTTGAGCGACTAATATCACAAGTGTTTTTCCAAATATTCTTCTAGATCCCATTCCAAGTAGCGGCATATTAAGTATCTGACCAGAGTGACCAGTCGTATGGTCAAACAAACGTGGGATCAAATCAATTAGGTCGATGGATTCATCAAGTTGAGTAGTATGCATTAAACAAGACAAGTGAGGAATTAAACTACTAAGAGTTTTTCAACGCTTACAACCACTTTGTGCGAAGCAGAGCCTGAGTCTGGCTGGAACACTCCATTCATCCCTTTCCCTTCGTTTCCAATTTTACTCATCGTCAGTCGCATTATGTCTTGAATGAAAAACCCGTTAAAATTGTAATCATTAGTCGATCGTCTTTCAGGCTTCTAAAACGAAACTTAGCAAGTGCGAAGTGAAAAGAAGAAAGAAATTAACATGATTTGCAATTTCGTATTAGGCATACTACTATTTGCACTATTTTGGTGCATGGAAGTGAACGGATCGCCGTATCATCAAAATGATGCACAAAACAATATCAGTCGAAACATTTCATCCTTCTCATCCCGGCTGGAGGCGGCTTCCACTTTGCAAATACGATTTCCTTCTGGGAATAACACTTTCCCAAGTGGAGGAAGCACAATAATGGAAGGAGCATGGAGTAAACAAGGTTTCAGGAGACGGAATAAAAGTAATAATAATTCATTTTTAAAATATACTCTACTTCACACCACAAGTCAAGCCCATCTCTATAATAGTTTCAACTTGTTTAATTGTTTGCATTACAAGGGTTTATAGGATACGCTAATGAGTTCGGCTATCAAGTGTACCTTTCCATTGGAAGCTCCTCATGCGGAGGCGCCATTATCTCCCGAACCATGATTTTAACGGCCGCATATTGCGTCAAAGGGGTCAACCCCTCAAACATAACAGTGACGGCGGGTGCCATTGACCTGTCTGGCGACTCCATCTGGAAACAAACTCGAAGTGTGGATGAAATCCATCTTTACCCAAACTACACACTCGCAGAGGAGGGGAACGACATTGCCATTCTTGTGCTGAGCCAGCCGCTGGACTACTCTCCAGGAGTGTATAACATTAGGCTACCTCAGAGAAATGCCGTTTTTGCTGGAGTCGCAACAGTGTCGGGATGGGGTGCGACGGAGTCAGTTAACAGCACTGGGAATCACTTGAAATATGCAGAGATCCCCATTGTTCCTAATTCCGAGTGCAGCGAGCAATACGCGAATATAAACGTTACGATAACTGAGAATATGATGTGCGTTGGAGGGGAGGGGAAAGACGCATGCCAGGTTTGCAATGCACATTTCTTCGATTATAAATTAAAAAAGTATTTTGTGAATTGGTATTTAGTATTCAATATTCAATGTATGACCAAATTTTCGCTTTTAGGGGGATGGCGGTGGGCCTGCAATTTGCGAAGCAGACAGAAGAGGATGGAATTTCGCTCTTTGCGGAATAATCTCGTTTGGAGAAGGATGCGGTCTCGCTGACTATCCCGGTGTTTATACTAGAGTTTCAAAATATAATAGCTGGATTTTGGGGGTGTGGGCGGATCACTTGTAAGTTATAAAACTATCCTCATTCATGTTATCATCGAACAGTTATTCCTGCAGAATTAGCCCACTTACGCGTCAATATTTCGATTTATAGGATTGCAAGGCATTGCAAGCAACACGACGGCCTTAATCTCCCGACCCCAAGACCGGCATCCGGTTCAGAGGACACAATTGAGGTTGGAGACATCTCTCTGGTAGTTCCGCTGCAAACTTTGTGTCAAATTACGGCTGATGAATCTCCTGGAGCCTTGATTGATTTTGAATGGAGAGAGTCTGAATCTGAAATGGTCCTTGTCCTTCGATGTAATGGATGTCGTGTAGCCAGCAATGGACAGGGGAACATTGGGTTGAGTGAAAGCCCTTAATACATTTGTTATGCTTACATAATTCTAATAAAAATTATATTTCAATACTATTTGATTATTAAGTAATCAACACAAAATTTAGCAGAACACGGAATATAGTATTTCTTAATCATATTTAGTGCTCATAAATTATTATTCAGTTTGTGCTACAAACATTTGTAGTAAATACATTAATTAGCAAGATAAATTAAAATAGAGGTTTAATATTATGCAACTTGTACGGTTACTAATTAGTTTATCCAGCGTTATAGTTTTAAACACGTCCATTAAATGGAAGCAAGATAATTTTAACTATGACTACTTGATAAACTATTAGGTATGATATATATTGATCTATTTTTAGAAATGGAGAAATTGTCTCCAAAATTCTTAACCCTTTTCCAGCTCATCATCAAAATGAGCCTTCTTAATTATCAGGCGTGCAAACATACTGGACCGATCAAAATGGTACGTAAATGTGTTGAACTGTTAGAGGTTGTAAAAACAGTAAATCAGCCAGCTATATGATCATGTGCCCAGACTGGCTAAAAGTTGCATTTAATAGTTAAATGTGTTTAGCGATACAGACGGGTTCACTCGCTTCAATAGATTTCTCACTCATTTGAATGTGGAAAGTAGTTTTGAGGAGTGTGCTCAAATTAATATTGGGTTTTTTGGGCACTCAGATATTTAATATTGTCCCTGGTTAAAGAAAGAATGCATCTAACACCTATAATCTTTGGTGCGCACTGTGTAGCTTTCGATCGCTTTATCCCGGAAAGGTTATGAAGAAGATTCCATTGTGTTTTTTATAAAAAAAAGCGACCTCAGTAGGGGATACACGGTTGACAACTTGTAGCCTGACCTGGAGTACGTGAAGCGTCGAAAAACAAATTGGTTTCACAAGTCGCATATGTGCCCAATGAATTGCATAATGGATTGCAACCAAGCCCATGGCCATGGCGTGGTTGTATGAAGTTACTATATTATTAGTTATTATGTTGCTTTGTTAATTATTTAGGAAAGGCGTTGAAACATATGACATATCTAATAATAGCCTTTAAAAGTTTTAAAATATTCCCCAGTTTCGATCGAAAATGATCGCTTAACCGGCTTACGGTTCTTACATTAATAACATCAATTTAAAGTTTTAATAAGGATTGAATATAATGTAGTACATTACTAATCACCATCAAACCACAAGTTACTGGATAGTTTTAGTGATTAGTTTGCTAGTCCTGCATTCAAGTAACGAATTTGCAGACATGAAAGAGTCACTACTTTTGTTCTTGACAAAAGTCAGGAGCAAGTTTAAAAGCAGGAACTAGACGCTCGATTCCATGGACTTTTGGACAAGGTTT
>JAANSN010002858.1:0-21504 GCA_036850665.1 Dicranocentrus wangi
AAAAACTGGCTTACGGCAATCCCAGGATGCTAGTCGCCGATACACTAGTGAAGAAAGTGGTTCAAAGCATTTACGAGAGACAGGAGATTCATCCAAAGATGTTTCAAAAACTGGCTTAAGTGAATACCAGGATGCCAGTCGTAGGTACATTGGTGAAGAAAGTGGTCCAAGGAATTTACGAGAAACAGGAGAGTCTTCAAAAGATTTTTCAAAAGCTGGCTCAAGGAAATCTCAGGATGGTAGTCGCCGATACACTAGTGAAGAAAGCGCTGCTCCGAAGAGTTTACAAGATGCTGGGGTCAAGCGTACTCATGGAATCTCGTCTATGGAGGAACCGTCGTTGCTCTCACTCTCAGAATTCGAAACGAGACAAGGCCATGTGGAAAATCGAGCTATTCCATTCGATATGCAGAAAGACTTTTATCGTAACAATCCACCTCATCCTTCTGCTCCAGGTGAAACGAGTAAATCAGACTTCCACACAACTACCTCAAGAGAGAGTAGAGATGAATTTAGAATGCAGGGCTCGTTAGGCGATACCAAAATGCTACAGAGAACAACATCATACGAGCGGGGCGATCAGTCTTCATTAGACCAGTACCCATTTGGTTCTTATGGAAAAGCAAAACCCAGTAGTACCATGGGCGAGAGAGAGTTTATTCGGGCAGGGGATGCTGACACCGTAGCGTCTTATGGAGGATCTGGGGATACAACGTTCTCTGGAAGAGGCCATAGGGAAATTCCGACGGACCACTTAGGAAGACGGTTACCTACTACTAACGTGACCTCTCAGGAGGACTCAACGTTTGACAGTAGGTATCGGTCAAGCACAAGAGGTCGCCCTAATCCGTACGTACGAGATAGAATTGTTGAAGAGCGAGCAATCCGATCCGTAGGAGTAAATACAGAAGATCGCCAGTTTGATATGCCATGGCCAAACAGAACGGAAGTTCAGGAAAAGAAGGCTTTAACTGACAAAATTTCAATATTGCAAAGAAAATTGTACGTTTGGTTACACCCACTTCAATATTTTAGTAATGCAAGCGTTCAGAAAGATGAAATATTGTTGTTTTAATTTTAATCCGTAGGGATGAATTACATTCAGAATGCTCACGGCATCAGCTGAAAACTTTTGAATTGCAAGGGGAACTGGAGAGAACTAAACACATCTTACAAGTCGAGAAAGAAGAACGAGAACTAGAAGCTGCGGAACTGAAGAGGTGTGTGTTAATTAACAACTTTTTTTTACTTTGTCTGCTGTAATTTAAATGAATAAAATATTGACAGGCTTCGAGAGCAACACAGTGAGTCTACCGCAAGGCTACTTATGAATTCTGTGATGGGATCTGAGGGTTCATAATCGACGAGGCATGGCCCCAATGGAAATGGAAAGAGAAATTGCAAACCTTCGAGCTGCGTTGACAAACCTGGATAGAGACAAGGATGAAATGCGCGTTGAATTGGATAGGAAAGATGAAAAATTAGCACGAGTGACACATGACGCTTCAAAGTATATGGATGAGGTCACTCAACTGAAGTTAAGACTGAAAAATGCAGAACTACAGATAAGGTATTTCACTTAGATATGATTTAGATGTTTATAGGGTGCCTATGATATGATACTAAACTCACTTCACATTCCAATCAAATTAAGCCACACTGGAGAATCCGCCCAAGAGCAAGGTCGGGAAGCGGAGTTCTTGAAGAAACAGCTAGAATCTAACCGCCGCGATTTAGTTAAGACTACAAAGGAAAGGGACGACGCTATCAAGGAACTTCATAAAATGTCTGGAGCTCATGCACAAGGTCAGATGGCTAGGCGAAGTGTAGAATCCGAATTAGAAGTGAAAAGCAAGGAAGCTGACGATTTAAGAAAGCAGGTGCAGCGATACATAGATGAAGTTCGTCGTATAGAAGAACTCCTTTTAGATAAGGTACATAATTTAACTTTTTATGTCCTTCTGGTGTTATGGGATAAAAAATTTATACACTGCAATGCAATTAATATTGTCGATTTTTTGTTTCAGGAAGAAGAAATGGAAATGCTTATCCAACATTATAGATCCCTTAGTGCAGAAAATTCGCATTTAGAAGCACAACGAACTAATTTGGAACGAGAAGCATCTTCAATACGTGATAGTGTAAGGGATACTGTTGATCAGAACATAGGTTTTAAAACTCAAATAGCTTCACAGAGTGCGCTCGTTCAGAATTTAGAAGAAGGTTAGAATAATTTACTGAGCTTTCCCAATATTCGTGTGTGTAAAGTGGCACTTCATTCTTAAATGTACTTGCAATCCTACAGAAATTGAAAGGTTAACTCAGCACATCTCCCACCTGGAAAATGAAACAGAATCGAAAGTAGAAAAGGAAAAAATGCTCGAGTCAGATGTAAAAGCATCGAAGGACCTGTTATATAGGCTCGAGGTTCAAATGGATAAGTTGAAATTGGATATGGCCGATTGTGATAGCAAACGGAAGCAGGTATGAGTATTATGAACAAGGATACATGTTCTTCTAGACATACATTTTAACAGTTGTTGATAGCGTTTTAATACGACCTTTCTAGCTCGAAGCAGAGAACATTGAGTTACATGCTCATATAGCTTCATTAGACACACGACTACAAGAAGAAACCGACCGGCAAGTGCAATTGGAAGAGTTAGTAGCTAATTCACGTGAAAAGGACTTTCAAACGGAACGGACCACGATCGGTATTTCTAGAGAGCGAGATGAGCTCACTGAGAAACTAACTAATATGCAGCAACGGAGGTTTGTAAAATGGGTGTACACGGTTAAAATGCAATTCAATAGGTATATTATATAACTTTTTGCGAAACGTTTCAGTGAAACATTGAATACAGAGGTCTCCAGATATCGTTTGAAATCCATTGAATTGCAAAATGAATTAGACCGCACACGGAGACTACTTGAAAGTGAAAAACGTGACAGAGAAACCGCACTGACAGAACTAAAAAAGTATAGCCATCACTATATATATATTACTTACTACATAATTAAATTACCTATGCAGAATGGATAGATATTATTTAAATACTAATATTTAATTCGTTTTTCTGTGATAGAGTTCGCGAACAGCTTCACTCGTCTAGTGCAAATTATCTGATTAACTCTGTATTGGGTTCTGGAAGCTCAAGTTCTCAGGTTGCTGGTATACTAAATGAAAGCTCCGTAAGACAAGCTACCTCATCTTCAGGTTCTGGATTTAGACATGCAGTAATTGCTGAAGCACGTGGATCAAGGGAACACAGTCCCCTGCCTGCGGCATACACACCACCCTCAGACTCGACACTGGAAACACCGTATGTTTACTTCACAGTTACCAAGTTGGCAAAGTGGTTGATAAAAATTACTAATGGATGATAAATGAATTAAACAATGAATTTTCAGAGTTGCCGCATCCACTGCTCGTAATGAAGGAAAGGCAACGGATCAACCAAAAGACCCTAGTCGTACGGAAGATGAGTTTGAGCCATGGGATTCTCCAAAATGAATGAATTTACAGTGAACACAAATAAGTCAAGTATAAACGTTTTATATTTTCACATAAAGCTAAAGCCCTTGTCAGACAAGGGTCGCACACTATTTTCTGATGTATACAATTATTCCTTAATATATATAATGTAATTTATACGTTCCACAACAACATAAGGTCTTTTTTGAATGTATATACGTAAGAAAGACATGTAATATTTATGTATTTTCCACGAATAAACGGTGTTCCTGACAGTATTAAGTATTATATAAATTGTTTGTCATATTACTGATCTCGTAAAATTTAAGCACTCATATTTCTGGGTTCCGGTATTCAGGATTCTTATACTTTGTCAATACCGATACCTCATGATAACGTATATTACAAATAAATGTATGCATGTAATTCTATCCAAAAAAAGAAAAGTTCGGCCAAAATAAGTAGCAGTAGTCATGTCTTAATTGCAAAGTGCTCCTGTAGCCAAAAACCGGAATGTAATTAAATAGTATAATTTAAGATGTTGACTGGCTTGAAGACCGTCCACGTCTGCGGGTGCTTTTTCCTTTCGACGTACTACTTTTTTTACTACTTGTACTTCGATTGCTTCTCGTCGACACCTCTGAGCCTACTTCAGACAAGGTGTCAAGAATGTCCTCACTATCTTTCACAGTCGCTTTGCGCCGTTTACTCGGCTTGACTGGCTCGATCTCTTCTTCCATCTCTACTTCCATCGGCCGTTGACGAATTCCTTTGATTCTTCTCGTTTGAGTTTGAGAGGTAGACGGCACTGACGGCAGTATAGTTGCTTCTAGCACTGACGGGTCTGCGCTAGAAGCATCTTCTATTACGGTGGACAAGTCTTGATGATGATCGAAGTATTTTAATCTTCGCTTAATGTTCCTTTTACCCATTGTGAGTACAGCGGAAGCTGTGTCAAGTTCCTCCTCTACCAGGCTTTGGCTTTCTTCTACGCTGTCTTCCTCTTTAACAGTTGAAACTTCGAAAGAAAACGACGAAGAAGGTTTCGACGCAGACGACGACGACAGAGATGCTCTACCAGTACTTCGACGGATAGGTTTGTCTTCAACATCCTCACTAGCGTCTTCTATGATTTCCCGTGTAGGTGTTTTGGATGCTCGTTTGCCTCGCAAAACAGGTTTACGTTCCTCGTCCATATCCATACTTTCTTCCATTAATTCCCGTGTTGGTGTTTTGGATACTCGTTTACCTCGCAGAACAGGTTTACGCTCCTCATTCATACTTTCTTCCATTAATTCTCGTGTTGGTGTTTTGGATGCGCGTTTTCCTGGGCGAACAGATTTACTTTCTTCGTCCGGACTTTCTTCCATGATTTCCATCATTGCTGTTCTGGCTGTTCGTTTGCTTCGCCGAGTAGGTGGCTTACTTTCCTCATACACACTTTCCTCCGTGATTTCCCGGGTTGGTATTTTGGACGCTCGTGCACCTCGCCTAACAGGTTTCCTTTCCTCATCCACACTTTCTTCCAGGGTTTCCCGTGTGGGCGTTTTGGTTGCCCTTGTGCCTCGTCGAGTAGAGATTGTAGGCGATTCTTCTTGTCTTTCTTCCAAGTCTCTAGTAGGAGTTCTGGAGCGTGTGGCTCTAGTTACCCGTCGTGTGGGCCTGGTATCGATACCTAAACTAGTTTCTTCAGTAACTATATCCCTAGTCGGCGTTGTAGATCGGGTGGATCGAGTAGTCCGTCGCGCTACTGTGATTACAGACTCATTATGGCTTTCTTCCAAAATTTCTCTGGTTGGAGTTCTGGAACGGGATGATCGACGAATATTTCTACGCTCAAAGGCAGAGGAAGAAGGTGGATGAATAGGCGAAGACGACGTTTTCTGTGTGCGTTTATCAACCTCACTTTCGGGTTCATTTTTACTCTGAATCGCAGGAGCGCATGGAGTATCCGGTATGCTTTCGAACTCACCACCTACAAGTGACTTTGCTTCAACTTCTACACTAGCTCCTTCTGCAGCACTCTCCCTAGTCGGCGTTGTAGATCGGGTCGATTGAGATTTCGTCGGTCGCGCTGCTGGTTTAATTACAGGCTCAATATGGCTTTCTTCTAAAATTTCCCTGGTTGGAGTTCTGGAACGAGATGATCGACGAGTATTTCTATGTTCAAGTTTCGAGACAGGTGGCTGATGAGTTGATGATGTTTCCATTGTGCGTTGATCAACCTCACTTCCAGGTTCAGTTTCACTCTGAATCACAGGAGCGCATGGAGTATCCGGTATGCTTTCGAACTCACCACCTACAACTGGGTTTGCCTCAACTTCTACACTAGCTCCTTCAACACTCTCTCTAGTCGGTGTTGTAGATCGGGTCGATTGAAATTTCGTCGGTCGCGCTGCAGGTTTGATTACAGGCTCAATATGGCTTTCTTCTAAAATTTCTCTGGTTGGGGTTCTGGAACGAGATGAGCTACGAGTATTTCTATGTTCAAGTTTTGAGACAGGAGGCTGATGAGTTGATGACGTTTCCAGTGTTTGTTGGTCACTTTCAGTCTCCAATGGTGTAGCACAAGGCTCAGATTCTCTCTGAATTTTAGCAGCACATGGAGTATCCGGTATACTTTCGACTTCACTACCTACAACGGGGTTTGCTTCAACTTCCATACTAGTTACTTCAGCAGCTTCGAATAAGGGAGTTGTAAATACGCGTCCCTCGAGTAGTCCTTTGTGCTGGCTCACCTACAGATTCAGGTTGGGCTTCTGCAAATAATTCTCTTGTTGGACTTCTGGAACGAGAGGATCGAGTAAACTCAGGTGCAGAGAAATGAGGGTGATGAGTATGCGTTGATGATGAAAACGTCTCTTTTCCAGATGCGGACACACTCCGAATCCCAACAGCGCATGGAGAATTTGATAAACTTTCAGATTCGCTACCCAACAGAGTTTTTTCTTCGTTAAGACTTGTGTCAGAAGCCGATTTTGAATTGGGAGAATGAAAAACATCACAGCTTTGCTCCAATATGTTGTCATCAGCATCTTCATATATAGTTAATTCCTTCTCGTCTTCAGTTGACTGCAAGGACAAGTTTTCTAGACAAAGTTCTACCTTCTTAACTGTTTTTGGTTTGCTTGGATCCTTTTCCTATAAATTACGGTTGCAAAACATTGACATTTTCAACATTTGTAGCAATTTATTTATGACATCTATCAATTCATTATTTAACTTTTTTTACCTTCATAATAGAAAGCCTTGGAGCTGGCTGGGGAAGGGTTTCATCACATATTATCCCCGTGATTTCCATTTGACTTTGGTCATTAGGCACAGATTTTCTGCCAACGATTTGGCTATTATTTAATCGATGATTAACGGCGGGTGTTCTTAGCAGGTTTATGAGATCAACATTACTTCTGGTTTTGTTTAAATCGTCACAGCTAACCGTGTCGTTCATACGCGAAGCATTAACAATAGTATTTCCAAGAGATAAACGTGTCGACCGAAACGAATCCCTTCTTGCTACTGACTTTCTAGAATATCTACGAGATCGCTTTTCAATGACAGAGTCTTCAGAATCCGTAATTCCAGCAGAAACAGCACTCTGCTGTATTCTGCCAGCATATCTACGCAATGGACTAAGGGGGTCACTAGAAATTGTTTCAGACAGCTTCAGTCGTCTTAACTGAGGTGGCAATTTCGATTCATTTCTTATTCGATCAGGTAGCTGTGGCGGGGTTGTTGGCTGAACAGCAACTGCTTTTATAGTGATGGTTGGTTTGGATAAGCGCACTGCGTAATGATTAACAAAGAAGCCAATATTAGCATCAAAGGTACTTACCTATACAAGACAACGTTCTAAGCCAATCCATTTAACAATTTTAAGCTTACTGGTTTGAGAAGTTTGAAGACCAAGGAATTTTTCTACAATGCTTCCCTTTGTGGAATCGAGCAAATGTGTAATATAATTTTCCTGAAATGTCCACGCATTGAGTTCTGCATTTGATAGTCTACGCCGTGTGAGGACGCTTCGAACTCTTGTAAACATCCTCATCTAATTTCTGATAATCTTCCGTTTGCACATAATACATAAGTAACAGTGACAAACGTTTCAGAGAATCCGAACTGTTTAAGAAAGCAAGCAGGGCTTCTTTCACAGGATATGGGAGTTCTTTTGATTTGGTCCGAATAAATTCCCCCAGTCTTCCGCGAGTCTCAGAAACTGAAAAACATATTCAATTTGGTTACTCGTCCAACAGGCAAGTGGAACCGTCAAATAACTTGTGTATTTTACGTCGCACTTACTCTCAAAAAATTGCTGTAGCAGATCCTCATCTGTGTTTAAATTACTTGAAACCATTAGCTCAGAAAGTGAACCAAATCGTCCAGCTGAAGAAGTCATAAGACAAAACAAGAGCCTGAAAAAAATAATTAAAAAACGTGTGCATACTTGCAATTATTGTTTACTTTCACATCAATTTTAAGTATATAGTATAGTATAACTGGGGCTATTACTTTGCCAGAATATGCGGACAAGACTTTAATAGGAGCTCAGCAATATCATTTTCAAATCCCGCAGCAGTCAATGCCACCGCGACGGCACACCAAGGTAAACCATCAGTCTCAAAAAGTCGATCCTTTTCCTTCACATGTACTAATACTTCGTCGTGTATGCCATGATCCAGCAACCATAAACAGAACACATCCGAGTATTCATCTGAAGCCTCATTCATGACTGCTTTGAAATCTCCACGAACCTTTCGTTCGACCTCGCTATCATAAACACCAAACCAATGAAAATGGAACGTCCGACCAAAAATACTGTCAATGAAAGAACTCTGCAATATCAATTACCTATTCGGAGGATTATTGGCGAATGCATACATGTAATTCAAGTCGAACAAAAAGTACATGAATATTCGCGAAATAGCCCTTGGATCAGCATCAGCCCACATAAACATATTTAATAAATATCCAACATGTTGAGGAGGATAGAGTTGCTCCCCTTCTGCTACATGCCACTCCTCGTAGATGTTTTCTTCAGTTGCCAAACTGTCCATGAGATGATCAATCATTAAAGGATGCGTCTACAAAAACAATTACCCTCTTGCAATAAATTATTAATTTAAAATACATAGGTATACGAATATAGAAATATACATAGATTGTGAATATTAACGTGCGGATTGTGTATAGGTTATGATATTATATGGAATATATATTTACTCACTTCCTTGTACTGGTTATCGATATAACGAGAGGCTTGTAGCGCGTCTTTCGCTTCGTTTCTCCTTCGCTGATAAAATGCTGTAAGATCTCTAATTAGTGGATTGTCCCTTTCTGGCAGTAGTTTGGCTTTGTACATCATCAGCAAAGCGGCTGAATACTGTACAAGTTTTCCGAGACCAAATTCCAGGTCTTCAAGTTCAAGGCCACGAACTGTTAAATATTAAATATTATTTACGTGTATTGCTATACTTAGTTTTGCCTTTTAAAAAACAAAATTCAATTAAACAAAGCCCACCCGAATAAACTTCAGTTGGCGCCATCAGCGTTTGCAACAAATTATATAAAGATGTCCATGCAAAGTTCGAATAATTTATAAAATGAACAGTTTCCGGAGGAAGAACATCATCCACAAAGGCAAATATATTTTCCCAATGCTCATCAGCCATACTACGAATCGCAAGCATGTAGCTTGCGATCCAATCAATGATAAGATCTACGGTGCATCCGACATTGGCATAGGATCCATCAAGCCAAACAGCTGCTAATCGAGTTATTACTGTGGTGCGCCGACTTTCCAACAGGACAGAGAAAATGTAAAATCTATCCCGATCCTGACAAAACCATTCCAAATCGAATTAGTACGGATACGCACGAAATAAATATCTAATGCTTTAGTGTCATGCACTTTACGGTAAACACCAGTAAATTACCATTTCAGATAGTTGTTCACTGTACGAATGTGGAAATACCGGCTCTAATCCATATCTATGAAGCAAGTCTTTTACTGCTGCAGGTTTTATCATTAAGTTCGACCCATCCTTGAGCATAATGCGAACCAGCTTTTCTTGTATGCCAAAATGTTCTATGGCAAAGATGCCTGTATTGGTCACACCCACAGCCCCTGTTCACATATAAACGCATAAATTTAAAGCAGATTTTACAAATAGTTAATCAAGTAACAAACACTCAAGAATACTCATAAACGTACGGAATGAAATCGATGCGGGAAAATAGTGAACATCAAGTTTAGTAGCGTGTGGATTTTCCCAGCGCATCAGACTCTTAGGTATTATCCTTACATCCAGCATCAAGCTAGAAATGTCTGCATTGTAAAGAATGTAAAATGTATTTAAATTAGCATAAAAGAACTAATTTCTTTATAACAAACAAAACAAAACAAACCTGGAATTTCAATAGGTAACGCTACCCAATAGGGAGAAAGCCCTGTTACAGGGTGGTACATAATTTGTTCCCTCGTGTGATTGGAATACCACTGATTCAAATCAAATGCACCAAAATAAAATACACCACCTCTCCCTACTTCCCACGCACAAAACATAAGCTCACTATCAGGTTGTGACCAAATCCTTAGTGGACGTGCGCTACATCGAATACTATCTTCAGCTTCACCGTCATTTGGAAGAAAGTCGTCGATCAACGGGATGGTTAGTCGCTTCGAGCATTGCTTGAAACCCTAAAAAAGCCGAATGTGTACAATCTTTATCGAAATTTAGTTTTGGAACTTTTGAACCTAATAATAATACTATGCGAATGATCCACTTACATCGTACGTGTATCCAAAATTTTCTACGTACGTCTTGCTTTCATAATACAGACTGTACAGTTCTACATGGGAAGTGGAGCATTCGATAGAGTTATTACCGTACATCACCCAAACGTAGCAATAATTCTTTGGGTCATCAACAGGTTGCTGAAAGCTAAACCCAAAAACAGGCATATTCCTATCGACATGTACGAGGTCAGAGCTAAACCTAACGTAAAGAAAAGAAAATACAATGTTTTAAATGCCTCTAACGTTAATGATTTTATACCTATTTGTTTAGCACTCACTGCAACTCCATGCTGTTAACTCGCCAAATCTGAAAACCTCCACAGGTGAACCCCACCAACAACGAACCGATAACTGGCACATATTCAACACAAGTAACAGCTACTAAAAGTTTATGCAGCATTAAAATGCTTTCGCCACTTGGTTTACAATAATGAAATGCATCTGAAACCACGTCGTCTCGGGGTTCGTCTACAAAATCAAGGGAAGCAAGTCACATTTTTTAACTCCATTCAATATTGTTAAAACGTCCATATTTATATATTACGTACTCGTAAATTTCAAAGAAATTAAGCAGCGCTTCGATACAGCCTTGTGTCTCTTTGTTGCGATAACGTATTCATGTGGGTTGACATTTAACAGACGATATGTCAACGTCGAAATATCTTTTGAATTCGACACACTCACAGTATTTAAGTTCGGGTCGTCTAGCCCAAGGTCTACAATAATAACAGCTCCTCCGCGAAGGCCTACAGCAGCTATTCCAACCATAGCCATCATGGTTTCATTAAAGAATGGACGATTACTCCCTCCTTCTTCAAAATGGCTCAAAACGGTGATGCTGCTAACCTAGATACACCGTTAAAAAATAAAGCCAAATGTAATAATAAGAGAACGGCACAATTCTAGTAGAGACTAGGTTAATAGTGAAAGAATAGGAATGAGATATGAATGAATTTGATGTTGGCATACCGGTTCAGGGATTTCAATCCATTTCATAGGAACACAACGAAGAGGATCAAAAATAACAACTGCACCTCGAAGGTCCTTATTATTATTTTCTACGCTATAAGAAATTCCTAAGAGTAACTTTCGGGCACCAGAAGATGTTCGTTGATTATGAATGGCTAATTCTGTGGCACAGGTGATACGTCCTCCAGTAAACGTGTAGCTGGCTGAAGAAACTGCCACCGAGGCATTACATGAATGGTTGACTCCACCATTATGATAATTTTCTTCGAAGAATTTTTCCACCGGGAAACATTTGACGACTGAGTGATTAAAGCAGCATCCCCAAGTGCAATCTACAAAATATTATTAATAGTTTTTGTCAATATTAATTGTAACTAGTAACTAATTATTGTTCTCAGAATAATTGTTATTTCATTGCAACATTGTCATATGACATTACCTTGCGATATAAAGCCCGAAAGATAAATCCCACCAGGAACCTCGGGAGACGTTTTGGGAAGGGGTATCTCCCCTTCATACGAGAATGGGGAGAGTAGATTCTCTAAATTATCGAAGCTCTCGTCTGCCTGGTCTGCCATTGTTATGAGCTCAGGATCGTGGTCAATTAGTTACGGCGTAGTTCTGTAATTGCCAATAGATCGTGTCCTCCCTCACACGACTCTCCGTGCTGGGGTCTAGAAATGGTGAAACACAATATTCAGGCCGGGATCTGATTTGTAGAACCGAATCCTTAATTGGCTCGACTCCTGGTAAACAGTAAAATTTTAAAGATTTAAGCTCACCCAAATAAATTTGCTAATTTCGTAACAAATTTGAAACTAGCATCAACCACAGCCTTCCTAAAGACCACCCATAACCCTCCCGCAAATAATATGATTACTTTAAGTATATATTTACCTTTTTCACGGCTTCGCACACGAGCCCATTTTCCTAAGAACACAGTTGTGCTTTGTGCTTGTGCTTTTACTATAAATCCTATACACCTACCTTCTAATTAAATTATATTTAATTTAATAAGCCTGTTACACTTTTTATACTATTATGAAACAAAAGGAACCAGAACTTATATTTTTGTTTCAACTGCATCTGTATTCGAGCGGTTCGAGTATTTGTATTAACAACAAAACATTTATAGTTCTACTCACTCTGTATATACATTCATAGTCTTGTCTTACTATGCATTTTTTTAAAGATATTTGTTTACTAGGACTTGGGACTGTATCTCTCTCTGGAGTCTGGACAAAGACTATAAACAAGTTTACTTTTAACGTTTCGCCGTGTGTCCGCCTATATCCTCAATCCTCATTGTTTCCTCATTTCCTTTTTATCACTCACTTCTTTTAATGAGGAAGACGAAGTGCACACTCCTCCATTCTCATTCTCACCTCACTCACACCCGCCACCTCCTATAAGTAATGTACGTACACCAACACAACACCGTACACAAACAGTCCACCTCCTCAAGAAATTATTTGTTAACGACATGTGTCATTTTAATACAACAAAATGTATACAGTTAACTAGTCAAAATAATTTATCTGCGCTACTTATTCTGAGAGGTTTGGCTCGGCTCCTTTTAGTGTGATATTATGTTCTCTAGGGTTTATACGTATTTCCAGCAGCGCACTAGAGAGGATCATCATATCATATCATGACCATAATGATGATATGATAGCAAATTGAGATCCTCAAATCTCACTTTTTTGCGAAAATGCCGAATGCTCGTAGATTCAGGATGTACTAAGTCAGGAAGAAGATACGTACTTACGTATGTATAATTACGAAGAAAGAGTAGGGATGGATCCATCAAATACCTAAGTTATGTATTCCAAAAAAACAGCTCGAGAGCTCACAGAATAGTATAACAACGCAACGCTTCGATATAAAAAAAAAGATAGTGAGCTTCGCGGTGGTGGTGGTCCGGTGGGATCTACTTTTATGTGGATGGACACATGAGCCGACCGACACCATTTCTTGGACTATGCATGTGACTGTGACAGTGCAGTGCAGTGTGAGTATATCGGTAACAAACTCTATGACACGAGGCGATATGCCCCATTCATCCATTGATCCAGCAACACAAGTATATTGAGAGTGAGGTAGGGTAGATAGAGTAGAGAGAAGAGAGAGCATTCTTTAGATATATGTAGTTTTTTGGGGGAGAATGCACTACACACGTGAACAAAATCCCGGGGTGGTCGTGGGGTACTCACGGAATCAACTCTCGTTCTCATTTCCCTTTACAATGCAATGCGATGTATGTATCTATATCTATGTATGATGGAAGTGAATATTGTGTGAACATTTTGTGAACACACTTCCGTATTGAAAAGCTCAAAGCACGTTGTGCTACAAAAAATTTGAAACATTATGATTTGTAGATGATGGTTTTAATTGTTTTAGTTATAAATTGAACAAGTACTTAATAAAAAATAAGTGTTTAACAGCAGGTAGAATTGGATTGTTGCAGAAGCGAATACATCAATAGTGTATAGTGTATATAGGTATACATACGGCAGGTGTGAAGCGTGTCGAACGGATGGATGTTTTGGTTTTTTCAAAACCTGTTTTAAATTAAATTGGTATCTAACTAACTAACTTGGCTTGTGTCAAAGTGTTAATTGGTGTTGGCTTGGGTGGTAGTGACAGTGCAGAAATCATCTCCAATTAATAATACAAAAGATGCGCCCCTTGACGGAAGAAGAGACGAGGCTTTTCTTTGAAAAGCTGGCCAAATAGTAAGATATTTCCATTCCATCTTTTGTCATTCATCAATCAATTTGTCCTTCAGTTTTTGTCACTTGTTAGTTGTTTCTGGTTGCGGTCCCGATTTTGCCAGCAGATCTTTGATAATATTGTGTACATTTTCTGGTTTTGTTGTTATTTTTATTAGCATTGGAGAAAATATCAAAATCCTGATTGACCGACCGGATGGCCCGTACTGCTTTAGGCTGCACAGGGAACGGGTTTATTATGTGTCCGAAGAAATTATGAAGAAGGCTGGGAATATCTCAAGGGATAATTTGGTCTGTTTGGGAACGTGCATGGGCAAATTTACAAAGACCAAGAAGTTCCGTTTGCACGTAACGGCATTAGACTATCTAGCTCCTTATGCGCAGGTGTGTTCCAAGTTCCAAATCTGGATTTAGAGAATAATATCCAGATTATTCAAAAGGATAAATGTTTAATAATCATGTTTGGGTATTTATATTTCTAGGCAAAGATGTGGTTGAAACCATCTGCGGAGCAGCAATTTCTTTATGGACACAACGTGATGAAGTCGGGCCTTGGAAGAATTTCTGAAAACACCCAAAAGTATAGCGGAGTAGTTGTATATTCTATGAATGATATTCCCTTGGTAGGTCCACATTGAATTATAATTTCTGTCCGGTTTTTGCCTAAATTGTGCTAAGAAAAACTAAGGTTTTTTTTATATTTTTAAATGATTGCAGGGTTTTGGTACAGCTGCAAAATCTACATCAGAATGCCGACATACGGATCCTGGAACGGTAGTCTGTTTTCACCAAGCGGATATTGGTGAATACATTAGGAGTGAAGATACTTTAACATAAATTTTGATCCATTAATTTTTAAACGAGTATAAACGCAGTTGAATATTTTATGTAATTTCGTAATCCGGAGATTTTTATTATTATACGCGTTGGGTTTGAGCGTAATAGGTGTATGCTTATTTTGTATAAATGAAAAATATAAAATTATCCAATCAATCAGTGTCCAGCAGTAAATTAGAATGCCCACGCATTTCCCTACATGCATATATATTGCAGGAAATTTTCATTAGGTTAATATATGTTATGAAAGATCAACAATGTATATTTTTACAATATAGTAAAAACCGAGAAAGACCTTCATCATCATCACTCTCTCTCTCTCTCGGTATCAACAAACGGTTGTTGAAATGGATAGCCTTTCATAGCTATTCATAGCTCTTCTGTAGTAGGACCACTGCGTTCAATTCAATACATTGTGTATTCAAATATGCGACACGCAACTGAAGCCCATTGCTTGCTGTACTGTATTCTGGTGATGACTACAGTAGCTCATTCCTTGTGTAGCAGGAGAAACCCAAACTAGCAAGCATGTCTTGTAGTCTTGTCTATTTGGGACATTTGCCATAATATTCTTTCCTCTTTCTTCCCCTGCAGGAGAGCGTTGAGTTGAGAATGCTCTACTGAAAGAAAACATGTAGCTGCTGTGTAGCTTCAAACACCCAAAAATCTATCTTCAAAAAAGATATACATAATGTGCTCTCACGCTGCAGTTAAAACAGTTGTTCCTTGGCAGTTCCATCGGAGCAGTCTTGTTCGCTGCGTACAACACATTTCCTTTTGCGTTACCAGTTACCACCACCACACTACCGCGGCACTACCCCTTGACTACATGTCCAATAAAGTTTTCCTCCTCCAGCACTTCTAAAAACTCCGATATTCGCATATCGGGTAAGTCACCTAATAGCAATGCTGGTACTGGCGGTGAGGCTGACGACCCAGTGAGCGAGATACATTAACGCTAGATAGATAGATAAACCTCTAGTGTAGGTATTTAAACTCCTTTTCTCACTCACACTACACACGTTTCTGCTTTGTACAAATAGAAGCTTATTGACATTTTTCATACATATATATATTCCTTTCCCTTGTGCCCTGCCTGACTTCTTTCATTCGCGTCTCTCTCACCGTTTCATTTTTCTCGCTAGCCTCACTCACCCATAGTCAGAGAGTCAGTATGGTGGTTACACAGTTGCAAACACATTCGCAGCGCCCGATAGCCCAGCTTTGAAGAGAGGATATTTTAGGGAAAGCGGGGGAAATCAAGGAAACGGGGAAAGGAGGAAAGATAGACTTGTAAAACTGACTTTTATGAGGAGAAAGAAAGGTAGGTTGGTTGATAGGTAAACGCCAGCACACACACACACACAGTTCGTTCGCTTCGCAATAATAATGTGTATAGAGGTAAAGTAAAGTAGTTTTGGAAGCAGCAAGCAAGCAGGACAGATGAAAGTCATATGAATTGAGAATCTTTGCCCAGTTGAGGTTTCAGAGTAGGATCGATAGTTTTGTGTGCTTTACCTCCCGACGCTCTCTCTCTCTTTCTCTCTCTACTTTCCACTATCGTATACGTTCACTGTTCACTACTCACACACTTTTTGTATCTGTTCTTCTTTCTTTCTGCAATTGCCGTTACGACTTGTACTATCATCATTACCACGGGACACACAGCTCACACAGCTACCGCGACTCCCATTACTTGACTCCTTTCTCACAGCACTATAAAGCTCTCCCGAACTTACAACTTAAGCCAGCAGCACAGTTTTTTTTTCATGTATCAACATTTCGTCTCCAAAAGTTCTTGCTCCATATATGTATTACTATACAACCTACTTTATCTCCCGTTTTTTTTTCAGAATCTCCGGACAGATAAGTTATAGTGGTTGCTCGTCGTACTTTTGCATTTACTTACTTACACAACAACGCAAAGACAACGACCTATAAGACGCAGAGAGAGGGAGAGAAAGCGAGAGAGATCTAGTCTTTCCACTACGTTTACTTTCTCCTCGCTGCCTCGACAGGGCAATTGCCGTCTTCTACTCCACTACATGTGTGTCCGTGAGTACATATATTAAAAGGAAGTTGAAAACCTGCTGCTGCTGCTCCCGTCGTAGCTCCTGCTGCTGGAACAAGATACGTAACGTATTAAGGTAAAACAACATAACGCCACAGCATAACGCTGCGGATGGTCTCTTTTTCTCTCTTGCCGTGCTCTCTTACTTCTCTCTAACGCTTCCTTTCGCTCTTCCTTTCTCCGTGCATACATCTCCGCCGTCTTCCAACCAACTCCAAACTCAACATTCACTATTATTCCAGAGAGCTCCACACCACATGCATATAATATATTAGAGGCACACTGCACTTGTGTTAGACGAGTTTGGGAGACACTTGTTCGTTCACCTGAGCTGAGCTGGGCTCAATAATAACAACTACAACCAAACCACCACACACGACATAACAGTCAGACGGACGGACGGAGTGAAAGCAGAGAAAAATAAAGTCTTCAGCTGTGTACGTACTACATGTAACATGACGAGTTACATTTCACTGAACAAATAAGTTGCAAACACACCTGAACTCCTTTCTCTTTCTCCTCTATCGCTGTTTTCACCAGCTCATAACCTGGGTGGTATCCCAATATTGGTAAGTATTTGTAGAAAGTTCTCAACACTGTAAAAAAAGGGAAGGAGTAGTATAGTAATAGCTATTTAAAGAAATCCAAAACTTTCTTTTTTCTTCCCCTTTTCCTGTTTATTCCCCGAATCCGCTTGATATTTCGCTTGTTTATCGTTTCACTTCCGAACTTGATGACAAGCGTAGTTTTTGTGCAGCCACTCTATAGCACGACGGTGCGGTGGTGGTAGGTATTCAATTCAATCAAGATATACATGCACGTTGTTGCATTCTAAACGGTAGGTAATCTAACCTCATATATTTATAATCCATTCGATTTTCTTGTATGTAGTAACATGCCATTTCCTCTCATTTTGTTTCGTGTTGCTACCATCTTGATAAATACTTAAACAGTCAGTTTCACGCAATACTTGTCATTCCTTCAGAGAGGAGGAACGAGGTATAATGACGACAAAAATACCACCCAAGTTGCAGTGACAGGACAATGCGATCCCCGTAAAATACATACACATACATTATTGTCTGTGACAGTTATCCGCAGCAAAAGTTTTCCAGTGGTATTATAAATTAGAGGGGAATGATTTCCTCCTGTCATCCGCCTCGTCTCCGTCGTAAGATTGGCACATGAGCAATGGATATTCCACGCTATTATTACCTCACTTACTGGAGTTAACCCAGGTGGAAGTGGTGAAAGGTTTTTGATAGAAAAGTAAATCCTTGTGAAAGCTGTCATTTACCCTTGTAGCCCGCAACAGATTTCCTTTCTTCTGTCCTTTTATGGTAGAACATAAACCCGGATCCTTATCTACAGAAACCCGCAAACTGCTCCAACGTCAAGAGGAAAAGGGAGGTGAAAAGTGTGCAAGATAACGAACTACCTACATCCCTATATTTGTACAACACTCTTTTTTATATATAAGTATTTTACGCATTTCCTATACTCTACGGGTTTGCTCTTGGTCTACAACATAAACCCTTTTTGTGGCTTTGTACAAGTTTTGCTGTTGAGTGGATATATTTTTTTTTTAGTTTTTAGTGCAAGAAGGAAATCTTTTGGTTTAGTGTTGTGTATTTTGTACCCGTTTTGTGTAGCCCATAGGGGTAGCGATAAACCAATTTGGTAAAGTACTGCATTCTTTCTTCTTCTTTTTTTTTATATAAAATCAGCATCTCCTTTCTCACATTGCATTGAGTACAACTACACATCTCTGTGAATAGAAGGATGTTTAAAGACAAACGATTCGTTTCCAGGAAATACTAGATACATGAAACCTGCTGGCTGATTCCATGTTTTCCATTATCAAAAATTCCTTCCTTAAGCCCAACTGACACTGTGAAGCTTCCGAGAAATGCGAGCTTATTGTTCTTTGTGTAAGCGAACAAGAAAATCTTCCCTGACTGTTGACATTTACCACGAACGAACCAAAAAGAAGACGGTGGCGGAGGTGGAGAAACTCAGAAGAACTAAATCATTTGTAACGGCTGTAATTCTCAAATCTTTGGCATACACAACAACAATGCCAATGTAAATAACGCGAAGCGTAGGAGTCGGATGGGAAAACAAGCCATACTCATCTCATTTCTCGGATTTGGACAAAGNTGTAATTCTCAAATCTTTGGCATACACAACAACAATGCCAATGTAAATAACGCGAAGCGTAGGAGTCGGATGGGAAAACAAGCCATACTCATCTCATTTCTCGGATTTGGACAAAGGTCTAGTTGTGTTGTTCTATTAAACCTGGGATAGGATATTATACAAAATGCATAATATGATTCGAGTTCATAATTATTTTGTCTGCCTCGCATAAATACATGCACGACAAGAAATTTAAGGTAGCTTCTAGTTCAGAAATCTAATTCATTTTGATAAAATTCCAAAGGGCTTAAATCGTATTATCTTTCATCACATCGCCCTCCCTGCTGCCCTTCACGAGTGGGGAAAGGGATGGGATATCCATAACGAACCGAGAAATATGTCATGCATATACAGCTTCCACCTTCCAATAGGTTTTAACGGGGTTCATAAAAAAAGGTTACTACAAAATGCAACGCCTACGCACGACCATGCAACGATAGGTCTAACGACAACGACGGTTATGCTAGCAGCAGCGAACCCAAATCTTACTGCGCACATCCTCACTTATCACGTTGTTCCCATCCATCCCTTTTTGCTTTTCATTTTATCCCTGTCCCAGTTGTTATCATGGTGGAGCATTACTATCGCGCTTTTAGGGGGCCTGGAGTAAAAACCAGGAGTTTTCCTTTTACATCAGGCGGATTTGTAGGAGGAGAGAGCCGGAGAGCAAAGCAATCTATTCTTATTATATGATAAGTGCAACACGTTTTGACTGGCTGACAAGGGAAAATGAACTTTTTCGTTAATAATCCTAGAGACATAGGGCTGCTGTTGTGGCATAAGAGAAGAGCAGCACCCATCGGGTCAGATCTTGTTACACCCTGGACTCTGCTCCGTGTGCACAGGTTATACCCGTCGTCAGCAGATGCACAAACTAAAGGGAACAAGCAGCAACAACAACTCGTGTGTCACCACTCAGCACCAATAACCGGAGAGAAAGCATCAATGTCCTCAACCCAACTACACGACGTATAAAATTCATGTGGAAAAAAGGGTAACAAAAGCAACAAGGGCCAGACCAGAGTGATCTCTTTCTCACAAAAGAAACTTGGCGGAGAAACGCTGACGCCTGGAAGTGGGAAGACGTATACATACACACACATCACACACATCACATGCTCGATAATAAAAGCTTTACAAGTGTGGAACTCTCGGTAGGAGAGGTTGTTTCTCTCTTATCCTCCTCATCATTATTACACCCGAGCAACTAAGCCGAATTTTTATTGACAGAACACTCGCCTCTCTCTTGTTTCTCCTCATTGAACACACTTTTCCACAAAAGCTGTTTTGTGTCGTCGACGTCGGATCCAGAGAGGAACTATATAGCATAGCATAAAGTTGCGGAGAAGAGCTGAGGAAAGAACAGCAGCAGAATGTACACGAGTACGATAATTGGGAGTTATAATACGATCGCGAATAGTGAACATCATGCAATGGTGATGAAACCACCGATTAAAAAGCAACCGAGGAAAACGGGCAGCAAGGATCTCCCCTCGGTTCCCCAAACACAAAGAAGCACGAGTGAAGATTCTTCAAACTTTGTAAGCATTAACCTTCCACCAGATGCTCCACCCGTTTTATCTGGACTCCAAATTTTAGGCGCTGTCGAGTCCGTTGACATCAACCCTGATAAAAGTAGGTATGCATGAGACTCTATATAAATGTTTCCATGTTGCTTGAAATCCCACCGCCGCCGCCACCGCTAACCCCTAAAATATACCAAAAAGACTCTTTTGGAATAAAATTGTGTGTTTTTGTAGCAGCAGCCTGCAAGCTAATATCACATGATGAGTGTGTCATGTTGAGCAAATTTCAATTTAATGTATTAAGTAATCCAGATATTGCTTGACACTCGGTATCAGTAGTAGTATCCGTTTGCATGTGCATGCATGCAGTAAATAACGGATAGGGAATCCAACGCATTACATTTTCCAAAGTAGATGTATAAAATTGTGGAAAAGTGGGGTATTGCATGAGTTGTGTTGTTGGGTGAGTGGTTTTCCCAGGAGGAGAATAGGTAGCACTTTTGATGTCTGTGTGTGTGTGTGTGTGTGTGTATCCTCCAAAGTACATTATTTTATTTCCTCCAATGCATGCACACGCTACTTGACATTTACATTCCGGCCAGACTTGACTTGTGTGATCGTTTCGCATCGCCGCGAAGCATTCCAAAAAAAACAGACTACGTGAATTTGACTGGCTGGTAGCTAACTTAATTTGATTTCTATAATTCATGTACAAAATTGAGTTAGGGTTCTCATGATTTGCTCTTCACGGTAATCATGTCCTGGCGACGCGACGGATTCATCATCCATGCATGGGATTGCAGATCATAACATTTCAACTCCCATTACAAATAGTGGTACTACAAATTACAGAGCAAATGAGAATCATTGTTTATGCGCCGCGGGGCACTATTCGGTAC
>JAANSN010002859.1:0-21501 GCA_036850665.1 Dicranocentrus wangi
TATTCAAGCACATAAAATAAAAACGAAGCATTTCAAAAGTTTAATTCTCTAATTTCTTTGTTTCATTCCTCTCGCCTCAGCGGTATATCTTTAAAAAAAAACTGTATTCTTATAATCTAATATGTGATGCATATCTAATCTAAAACTACAAAAGGAAATAAGTTAATTAGTATAATTAGTTGGAAGGCAGATTCAATTCCTTCATGACCCTGTAAGAACCACGTGTAGCAAATATGAGCGCTTCAACTTACAAAGACGCAAGTTACATAGGGTCGCAAAGGTGGAGACGACCAGGGTCAGAGGGAGTTTAACATTGGAGAAAATAAGTATTTAGACTAAGGACTCAGTTCCCTTCAATTTAAGCTTAATATGCGTTTATCTTTCTATACAAAAGGCATTGAAATCTGAGTTTGGAGTCTTGAAAGTTTTTGTGTGTTTTCAATAGATTTCATATCCATTCCACTCCAGAATTTGCAAAGTGGTTTCCAAAATCAAACCTGCGAGTAATTTCGTCTTGAAATGGCTACCAGAACAATAGCACGCCGAAATGCCGTTGTAACCCCGCTACTACTTAAAGGTTTAACGCTTCACAATCTCATCTTTGGAATAGCTTACCCGTACCCCCTTGAGCTGATTACGGACCAATCCCAACTCCGCTTTCATTTGGACTCCCTCAAAAAATCCAAGTATATTCCATTTCTCGTTGTGGTACTCGTGATCACCTGTATTGTTGGGTGCGGCTCTTGCATATTTCTTATCTTGCTGGAGTTTTACAGTCCCCAGGAACTCATAGGAAGTGTCCAAATCACGACAATTTGTTTATTTGGAACTTGTTGGGGGTTAGAGTGTATGTGCTACTTGATTCACTACAACAACCAGGGCTGTCTTAGCGTGGTCAACCAGCTTTTTGAGCTGGAAAGAACGTGTAAGAAGACATAACAAAAAAGATAATTAGTTCAATCACGTGAAGGTTTTCACATTCGCAAAAAATGGGAATGAAGCTGAAAACCTCTACGTATATCTCAATCACAGAAATAAAAATGAATGAATAAACTTATGGTCATCCTATAAATGAATTTGAAACATGACCTCGGTCTTCATTCGTCCCCATCGATCTCCCATTTAAAATGTATATGACCAAGAATAACGGAGGATGAGGTCGAAATTTAAATTCATCTATAAATGATCATCATGACTCATGACCATTAAAATCTGCCTGTATTATAGGTTTTCGCATACAACCTTCCGGCATCGATTTTCTTGGAATTCTGTACTTCACAGGACACATGGCAATTGCATTTTTCATATTGTTCCTGGCAAGCGTAGCCATATTCGCGAAGTTGGACCCGTTCTATTACATATTTGAGTTACTCCTGCCATCGCCATACAATCGTAATTTGGTCACGATAATTATCCCGATCCTCATCAGATTTTTGCTGTTGGCCGTTACCAATTTTGAATACCTGCGGTTTGTCAGCGTTGTACCTTTTCTTACCATGTCTTCACTACAAACAGTCAAATTTTGCATGGATTCCCTTACCCGCGACCAGCATTCGGAGAGAGCACAACTTTGGCTGTATACTCAACTCAGAGTCATGTTCAAAATATGGGATTGTGTTATACGAAACTTTGTCTGCGTGGTCTTGTCCTGCCTCCAAATAATTCTAACGGTCATGATATGGTTGTCCATCAAATGTTGGGGGAAAATCCCTGTTTTCATGTCAGTAACAGTGACATTTGGTGCGTTTATCGGGCTGGCCATTGCCGTTGTATTTTTGCCCATGGCAGTACGCCTGTGTGACGATAGTAAGAAGTTTGTTGAAAGTAAGAGGGACACACTCCATTGCTTTAATAGGAGTAACAAGAAATACATTCATTTTGTGAGTTGGCGATCTCAAAGAATGCTTCCAATCCGGTTTGGGATGCAATTCGTCTTGAGCAGGGAAACCCCTATTAACTATTTATCAGTGTTGATGACTAACGTGACAAATAGTGTCTTACTAGTACACCCCTAAAGTGTCGCAAGTTTGTAAGGTTAGTTTATGTAGCTAATTATAAATTATATTTTGTTTATAGAGAAAGTACTTTGCATTTGTCAAGTTTTACTTTGTAAAAAATTCTCCTTGTCTTTCATTTGTTTGGCATTTGTCTCCGACTAAATAAACACAAGCTTCACACATTTCCTGTATGCATAAACTTACATTAATTATTCTAGATCAATAATACGATACCAATACGTCAATTACGAATGGTTGTCTATGCTTAAATCTATGATAGTTAATTCTTATAAGGTCATATTAGGCCACATAAAATAGAAAAGAAGCATTTCTAGATTAAGAGATTAATTCTCTATAGATTCTCTTTGCTTCATTGCTGAATTCTCTTAAGGCTTCATAGTATTGGGTAATGAGTTTGTGAAAACCTGTGTACACAATACTCTTGTACTGAAGATGAATTATTAAAAATGAGTGTTATATTTTTTAATATTCTTTTCAAGCGTATATAAATCATTTATCGTAATTTTGTTCCCGAGCGAGGCATTTAATTGAGATATATTCCATGATGTCGATGTGCTCATGCCCATTTACTACTTGTAAGTAGTGCAGGAATAGTCAACCCAACTCCAAGCGTGTGTTCCATTGTACGGCTTTTATCAGGTCGGCATCGGCATATTATAATTGTACTTCCACCACCAGGTCGGATGATCGGATGTACTAGTACTACGGACGGATACGGAAACTAGCATTTTTGTCATTCTCGAATGGGATCCAAACGTAATGTATTAACTAATATAATATATACTACAGACTACAGCGAACAGAGATGGATAGTAATACATATAGGTACATACATAAAAGGGAACTCTGGTCACTGGGGTCAGGAAATTGTTTTGTGTTTCAGTCATTGTATATTGTATCTCTGTCTGTCTGCTTTAATGAATTGTGACCACACGCGTCCAATGTACTTATTGCTGTATAGTCTAATCCAGGTCGGCCCACAAACTCCTATAAATAATCCCAAGATTATATTGAAAGCCCATGCCATTTTAACACCGTGAACCCGTAGCTTGTCAAATACCACCAGTATAGCATACCGATCACATGAAGAGGGACATCGGCTCGGCATGAAGTCAAGTTTCTACTGTTCTTTGGTGGTAGTGAATTCACCTTAATTTAGTTTGCTGATATTAAAATAAGCAATCATATTTTTTTACCGAGTTTGGAAAGCCAGTCCGGAGGGATATCGTTGAAAAGTATAATTTCCAGTAGCCTCTTCTGATATTAGTACACGAGATCAAGGAGAAATTTAAAAACACTTTGCAAGGATTAAACAGAAGGAAAATGAGTGACAGCAATAATGATCGTCCTGCTCCGTCCGGCAGGTGAGAAGATTTAACCAGTTAGTTGTATTGTATGTTATGTCAACTCCTAAACTATTTTCATGTAAACTATTGACATATTTAGTCAGGATAAAATATCGGCGGGCGTGGTTTAGCGGCTCCTGCTTTTCACCTTTCTTTGCCTTATCTTGTATGTATTCCCCTAATAAATGGAATTTTGTAATAGCGATATGTTGTCGACACTAATTTTGTAATTTTTTGCGATGATTTTTTAGTGAAGATGAGCAGACCAATCCATCCGAAGGCATTCTAATTATATGCCCGTTGGCTAACGGGACCAAGACACTGGCACACATCACGTATGAACCCAACATAGAGAATGTAGCCTGGCAGAGTAAGAAAATATAATTACAAATTGTGCCTACATACATACCTTCAACTAATTATGTATTTAAATGATATTAACACAACGAAATTATCGTAATTTCAGTGAAGTTGCGGGTGCCTCTGTCAATAACCGGTGATTCGGAGCTGTCATTTGTTATGCGTAAGAATCTGCGTGCGGGTGCTTTTGATAATGTGTGAGTAAATTAATTTCAATTTTAATGCGGGTTCATTGATGATTTATAAGGACAAAATTATACTACGTGCTAACTGTCATCGTTATCGTTTATAGGAATACTATTAATGTGATTATCTCCAAGTTCAAGGGCAAGCAGGAGATGGAAATGGATGTTGAGGGTTTAAAATCTTTTTATGATGTATACTACCGTCCGAATACAGATATTGCAATTCACGTGAGTGTTGAATTTGTACTCGAGGGGTGGAATGTGAATTTGGCCATGTGCCAGAATGGTAAGTGAACACTGACTCGTCGAAAACTTTACTTTTATTCCCCTTCATCAATTTCTATACCCTTACTTGGATTTGTTTTTAATCAAAAGCTCTTATTAACGCGGATGGTCAGACTGACGCAGACGTAACAACACAAAACGAACATTTTTATAAAGAATTTGCCAAACGACCACGTAAATCCTACAAAGTATCTGCGACGGCTAACCTCAGAGTACATCACTATCCTGAGAGAAACTCTCAGAAATTCTTTTCCAGGACAGCAAAGGCTCGTCTGACCCAGGAAATTCAGGAGGGTGGAGGGGATTGTTAATTTGAAATCGAAGGAAGGACAAATTGTCAAATTTTACAAAGGATGGCTGGCAGGTAAAAATTTAAATGCGGTTAAACTCTTAATAAATTTTTAACTTTCGAAGGTTTTTTCTAAATTTTTCATGCTTTCTTATTTTCTTTCAGCCTGTAGTCCAAAATACTTGGCAGAATTTCAAAGTGTAAAGATGGAAGCTGGCGAGGCAATTCCTGTGTTTAGTCATTCCGACAAAATACTTGATACAAGGTCACTCCATGCATTTACTCGGTTCGTCACCAGTTACGATGTCGAGGAACCTATGAAGTGTGCTTCCGTTGCTCTTCAGCTGCTTCTTGCTGGCCAATATAGTCGTATCCCTGAAATGGTCACTGCTATGAGCACAATTTTGCTGGGACAACCCGCAGAGTGGTTCGACATTGGAACTGCAATTGCTCTATTCCGACACGCGGGTGAAATTTATGATTCGTTAGAGGACACCGATTCAGTCAAATCAGATTGGGGTCGTTTGTTCTTGAGAGCTTCGTGGGCTTTGAAAGGGTAACAAAACACAATTTGTCATTACTTGGTAACTGAAATGTGCAACTTTATGAGTAAGTCGGAATAAGTAAATGATACGTAGGCAATTTTTTAACTTGTTACAGGAAAACTAGAGAGGAGCTTCGAGAGTGGTCTGGGATTGCGGAATTTTTTCAGACTGAGGTTTCCCTTAATATGTTTTTAAGAGTCATTTCATTGCTCTAATCATTCGAATTATATTTATGCGTGGTAAATTCTCACTTTTGATATTCTGCATTGTGCCCCAAACAAATGCTTTCTCTTCTTCCATTATAAGAAACTCAAAAATTAAAATTTAGATTGCCATCCATGCACTCATTGTATTTAACTAGGAATTATAAATGGGATTTGAAGTGGATTTTTTTAAATGAATGACATATTGAGTGGACTCATTCTCCCACTAGTTTAAGAGTTTAAGAAATTATGAATTTTGAATGAATGAAATATTACATTGCTTGAGTAACTCTGAATCGTTGTGACGAAAAGACCGCCAGACGATTTGGCCGACCGAACCTTTTCTTATCGGATCCCCATTGTTTAAAAAACGGACTAACTAATCCCTTTATATTGCCCACAAAAGTACCTATCTACATTTTATCCATGTATGTATACAAGCAAATTGGAAGACCGACTGCGTAGCTGCTGTGAGTTTAGGTGTGTACGAAAGGAAAAACAAATTGCATTGCACATTGCTCACTCATTGCTTCGTGCAAATGACAAATATACACGGACTCCTTATAACTTCTAAATGAGGACTATGTACGCACTTTCCGGAAAGTAATGTAAAAACTTTATTTTACTCGAGCAAGTTTCAATGTCATACTAACTGCATCTAAACTGCTTTATTCAATGAACCTGTTAACTGAAGGAAGAAGCAGGCATAGTAGTCAGAAATATTGCATATGATAATTTGCATACTACGGATGAATATGTTAAATGTTTGGTGACAGACTTTACCAATTTCGCAAAGTTCATTTTTTACATTACTTAGAGAAAAGTGTGTGTATACTCCTCATTTAGAAGTTGGAAGGAGTCCGTGTAAATTTCCTACTTGGGCGAAGCAATGAGCTTGTGCTTTTTATTTTTGTATTACTTTCCGTAAAGTACGTACATATTCCTCATTTACAAGTTAGAAGAAGTACGTGCATATTTGTCATATGTACGAAGCAATGAGTGTGTGTAATGTGCAATGCATGTTTTTCCTTTCGCATGCAGCTAAACACAGCTAAGGTGCAGTCTTGCAACGTGTGTGTATGAATCACTGCACGAAATACAGATTTAGGTACTTTCGATTTGGTCGGCATAATCAACACGGGATTAGTCCGTCTTTTAAACAATAGAGTTTGGGTGAAGAAAGGGTTCCCTAAAAAAGGATTATCCCGTCTTATCAGCCTTCTTATCGTCTTTGAAATCGAACGTCGGACAGGCATACATAATCCTCTGAATTTATGATGAATGTAGCTTTTCTGTAAAATCACAAATCACAGTTATTTCAACTGTCAACAGTTTAAACACTTGATTTCAACAGTTGTCCTTCACTTTCAACTTTTTCTAAGTTTTTATAGCAATCGGTGTTTACCTGTAAGGAAAAGCTATAACGTAGAAATACTTAGAAGGCATATCACCTTTTATTTTATCTTACAATAATTATATTATTCAAGTGTAGCTAGCCGCGACAGTAGCTTGGTTTGTACTTGCATGCGCATGACTGACTCTCTTTAGCTTTAGACCTGTATGTATGTGTAGCCACAGATCATGGTATGCATGTGATCGTATCGAAATCAATTTTGCAATAAGGTCACACACAACATTTGTAATTGCATTGTACCACAATGCAAATGTAATAAATCTTACGTGGCACATTCACCAACCCCTAAAAATCGAAGTTTCTGCGAAATTTACTTAATAAAAACGGAAGACACATATCTACATATGCTAAAACTCTAATACGTAGTTTTACTTAATATGCTTTCTGATCCGGATTATGATAGCACTATCATAACAGTTTTTGAAACAAAAACACAAACCAGCCACAACTACCGTTGCCGTTTTCCATGATGAAAGATATGTGACAATAGTTGTTTTGAGATGAGCCTAAGGCTTAAAATACTGGCTTCTACTCTTTAAAACTATATATGAATGTGAAACACATACATAACATTAACATTTACATTACTACACAGTAAAAGAGAAACCGGTTACTGCACAGTGCACGCTGGCTATATTTTGCAAAAAGAAATTGCACAATTGAGGAAGAGTTCAAAAGTTATACAATATGAGAAGAAGCTCTCAGAGATTATTTGCAGTTTGGCATGAACACATATACACATCACATATACTGCAATTGTGATAATGAAAGGAGCAAGTTTGAAATTTTCTACTAATTGGATTTATTAGGCTTAAAAAATATTAAAATGGGGTTTAAAACACACGTCTTGATCTTCTGGTAAGTTGCATTTAGTTTTCACCAACATTTTCACGAATTGAAGATTTCAATGAAAAACGCTGTTTTCATACAATCTAATTGTAAGAATACTAATCGTAATGTCTCTGTAGTGGCTTGTATTCCTGTTTGTCTCCATCCCTGGCCGCAACAAACGTGACAAGTAATAGTACTTCAAGCCAAACCAATCCTCCAGCTAAATCATTCACCTGGAAGAACAATTGGTTAGGGAAAATCGACCCTAATTCTTTTTCCAATGCAGGTAATGCAAATTATAGAGTAGAGAGTAACTAGTTGTGCGCATTTTCTATTCTAACCGCATTATTCATCATTAGAGGATTTGATTTGCAATGTCGGATTTTCAATTGACAGAAGACTTCCAGACAAAAGCAATAAGTTTAAAGTGGAATGTTAACTTCGAGGAAAGGGTCATCTCTGGTTCTGCTACCTACGACTTCCTCGTTCAGAATCCGAATGCTTCTATTTTGGTATGTATTTTGAAAAAGCTTTGGGTTTTATAAGAAATTCAATTCTCATTCTCTATCCACCCACTCCATCCAACTCCACAATATCACATCACATACATCACTATTAACACCGCAGTCCGCACCACTACACCACTACTTCACCTGGGACCTGGGACGGCGATTGTAATTAGCAGTCCCTCGTACAGTATCAAATCATGAAAGCAAGGATTGCTAAAAACAAATAAAATGCTTGTCTTAATACTTCGAGAAACCAAGTCCATATTCCCTCGTAAATATTCCACCATACAATTATGAATGTTATGATGGAAATTATGCTTGATGGATGGATAATGTTGCGGGTTGGATTTTGGTTAATTTATGGAGTATTCTATATATTGCTACTTCGCAGATATTAGATACCCGGGATATTACCGTGAACAAAGTAATTTCTTCTGGAAATGGAGCCGACTTGGGATTCGTTCTTGGGTCTACTGTTTCCAGTTTTGGAGAACCATTGAAAATCAATGTGGCTGAATTAGCTAAGGCCACTGGGTGAGCTATACTTNTCTTCTGGAAATGGAGCCGACTTGGGATTCGTTCTTGGGTCTACTGTTTCCAGTTTTGGAGAACCATTGAAAATCAATGTGGCTGAATTAGCTAAGGCCACTGGGTGAGCCATACTTTCCATTTAGAACATAAATACCCTACAAAATACAGCTTAAAAATGTATTTGTATTATTCAATTAAAAATACGAATTCTCGTGTGGTAGTTCTGGAAATCTGATGAAAATTGAGATTCATTATCTTACTTCACCAAACTCCACTGCCCTTCAATGGTTAGACCCAATCCAAACTGCTGGAAAGAAGCATCCCTATGTATTCAGCCAATGTACCCTACAAAATACAGCTTAAAAATGTATTTGTATTATTCAATTAAAAGTACAAATTCTCGTGTGGTAGTTCTGGAAATCCGATGAAAATTGAGATTCATTATCTTACTTCACCAAACTCCACTGCCCTTCAATGGTTAGACCCAATCCAAACTGCTGGAAAGAAGCATCCCTATGTATTCAGCCAATGTGAGGTATGCATTTTTAATTTTTATTACTAGACATGACATATGAAGTCAAAACAATGCAAGACTTTTACAGAGATGATGAGATGATAATGTATTTTGTACTAATATCTTCAAACAGGCAATTCACGCCCGGTCCCTCGTACCATGTCAAGATACTCCTTCTATAAAGTTTGCATACAATGCGGAAGTTTCCGTACCAAAGGAACTGCAGGCTCTAATGAGTGCTCTTCACGTTGGAGATTCCCGACTCGACGGAAATAGCAAGATTTACCAATTTCAACAAAACATTTCTATTCCTAGCTATTTAATTGCGATTGCAGTCGGGGACATTGTTAGCAGAGTGGTTGGACCACGGTCTCGGGTGTGGAGTGAAACGGAACTTGTGGACGCCGCAGCAAAGGATTTTGGCGACACAGAAGCGTTGCTTAAGACAGCTGAAAATATACTTGGGGAGTATGTACACTAACTCTTTTATCTTTTAAGTATTAACTGATGATTTCATGTCGTTAAACTTGGGAGAATTTTTAAGATACATAACTTTTTCCCTAGATATATCTGGGGAGTTTACGATATTTTAGTCCTCCCTCCCAGCTTCCCGTATAGCGGGATGGAGAATCCTTGCTTGACATTTGTTTCTTCGACGCTTGTCGTAGGTGACGGGTCCGCCAGCAGCGTTATAGCTCATGAGGTCGCTCACAGTTGGACTGGAAATTTAGTGACGAACAAAAACTGGGAGCATATCTGGATAAACGAAGGGTTTACAATATTCGCTGAAAAGAAAATTGTGGGTGCTTTATATGGAGAAGACTTTCGGTATGAATGAGAAAAATACATTACTAGCTCGAGCTCGACTTTCCATCAAAGGTCTCCAAATAAAAAATCATACTATATTCCAAAAGGCAATTTGAATCACTTATCGGATGGAAACAGTTGGCTCAGTACATCGAGGGCAAGAGAGAGACTGACCCAAATACTCGGTTGGTTTTGGATTTAAATGGAATTGACCCGCATGACGCGCACAGTCTCGCACCGGTGATAAAAGGAGCCACACTTTTGTACTATCTAGAGGAGAAAGTTGGAGGACCAAGTAATTATAAGTTACCTTATACGCGATATGATTATATTTTGAGTTTTCTACATTAAAAAAACAATGAATTTTTAGGTGTCTTTGAGCCTTACCTGCGCCACTACATTCAAAACAATAGCTACAAATCAGTTGACACGGATGATTTCAAATCCGAGCTTATCTCATACTTTGAAGCACAAGGACTGGGAGACAAGATTGCGGATGTTGACTGGAACTCGTGGATTTTCGGCACTGGGATACCTCCCGTAATGCCAGAGTAAGAATCGAAATTGCAGTTTCTAGTAATAGCTATTAAATGCAAGTAAATGACTGCTAATGAATTAATGGCGGCTATTAAAGGTACGACACAAAACTTGCCAAAGCGGTTACAGATTTGAAAAGTCGATGGCTAGAGTGGGATCCCTCGTCTACTCCAAATCCATTCCATAAGTCCGATTTGGACTCCTTGCTTCCAGCCCAGATCAAGCTATTCTTACGGGAGCTTCTGGGCAATGATTCTTTGTCATTGGAGAAAATTGAGGCGATGGAAAAAGTGTACGATATGAGCAGCCAAAAGAGCCCCGGAATAAGAGTCAGGTAAACTTTTTGTAATAATATAATGTAATTTAATCTGAAGCTTTCAAATCGTGGAGTTTTATATAATATGTTAATTAACTTTCAAATGGCAGATGGATTCAGCTCTGCCTTCGAGCAAAATGGTCAAACATCCTTCCACTGGCTTTTGAGTTTGTTAACTCACAAGGAACATTTAGTTTGCGACCAGTCTATCAAGACTTGTACAACTGGGAGGAGGTCAGACCACAAGCTATTCAGAACTACAAGGAAAATTCAAAATACATGATGAGCGTTGTCAGACAAGCGTTAGAGCAAGATTTGCACTTGAAATAATTTACTAATATTAGGCAGTTAAGTTTTTTCATGTAATTGGTAGTAAGTAGTACACATTCCGAAATATTATATTTTACAGTTTGTTCGTTTATAGCATAATGAATGACTTGCAAATGTTAAACTACATTTAGGATAAGACGTTAGAAACTCTTTAATCAGTTATGCTTAAAATCTTGTCATGCTGATTAGAAATTCAGTCGGTTTGTCATTTTATAAATTAACGGATACTATTCTGACAGAAAGCCTTTGTTTCTAGTTCTGCAACTGTTCTAGTTTGTGATGCAACTGTGCTTTGCATTGCAGTTGAGGTTTGAGTGATTGCTGAAACTATTTTGGGAATAAAAACAAAAAAAACATGCAACATAAAATCGGAGTTATCGACCTTTTTAAATACTCAACAAGAAATCAAGAGGATCATCCTCGGTAGAGAGGTAGACTAATAACATTGCTTTTAGCTACTGTAGACATATTATGCCAACTAAATACAAGGCCGTTGTCCTGATGTCCATCCTTCCATGAGAGAGATAATAATGTGACAATATGACATGTTTTATAAAGCCTGGGGCATAAAATACAGGTTTTATTTATACACACCAACCCGTGAATGCCGTCCTCTGAATTGATGTCATTCATAATGCCAAGACGAGAAAAACCCGTTAGTGCTTATAGGTTCCATGCACTTTGGTACAATGAAGCCGAAACTTGTGGTGCTACTTTGTAAAACTTGTGAAAAGAAACTCAGAGGTTATTTGCAAGTTGATCGGACGTGACTTAATACAGAGAAGGGGTTTGGCGAATGTTGGTTTACATGCGACACTATAATTAAATTTGTTTGGTGGAAAGTATATAAATAGGATTGATTCCATTGATACTGGGAAACAATGGGACTAATCCCGTGGTATTTGAATCCTGCTATCGCAGTATTGATCCTGTGGTGAGTTCAACATAATCCGAAACATTAGATATAGTAATTATGTCTTTAATGAAAGAATTCCAAATGCATGTTCAAACAAAGTAGCTACGTAAAACTAGAATGCTAAAAGTAGTGTTTCTGCCAGCGGGATGCACTTTTGTTTGCATGAGGTAATTGCGGCATCTCCATCCGCCACCCCAGGAATAAGTAAGAGTAGTACCAACGATCAATCATTCCAGTGGAAGGACAAGTGGTTAGGTCAAACGGATCCCAGTTCCTTTTCAAATGCAGGTAGGTTGGTTGGCATTGCCAATGAGCTTGACAATTACATCACAAGTTACAACTATTTTATATACACACGCATACTTAATAATGGGATTCGTTTTTAAAATCTGTCAATGCATTTGCAATTTGCAACGTTTTAGATGACTTCCAGACAAAAGCAATAAGTTTAAAGTGGAATGTTGACTTTGAAGAAAAGGTGATCGCTGGCTCAGCTACCTATGACTTCCTCGTTCAGAATCCAAATGCATCTATTTTGGTATGAAAATGATAATGCTGCGCATTGAAGTTACGGTGTTAATGATTTTGGTTTATGGAGTATTCTGTATATTGGCATTTCGTAGATATTAGATACACGGGATATTACAGTGAAACAAGTTTCTTCTGGAAATGGAACCGAATTGGGGTTCATTGTTGGACCTACAGTTTCAAGTTTTGGGGAACCACTGAAACTCGATGTGGCCGAATTAGTTGTGGCTACCGGGTGAGTCGCGAATCCAACAATATTTTCATAATTTCTGACTAGCATGTTGCAGCATGTTAGCTCATATCCCTGACTCTCTGCATAGTTTATAGTAAGTAAGGATATTTGAGTTTGGTGTGCAGCTAGCTGCAGAATGGCATTGTTTGATTGACTCTTGTAGTTCTGGAAATATCATGAGAATTGCGATTCAATACACTACTTCATCCAACTCCACTGGTCTTCAATGGTTGGATTCACTACAAACTGCTGGAAAGAAGCATCCCTATGTATTCAGTCAATGTGAGGTATGCATTATGCATTTTAATTTTTGTTGGTTTAGTAGACATGACATGACAAACTCAAAACAATGTAATGTAATGCATTTTGTACTAATATTTTCAAACAGGCAATTCACGCCCGGTCCCTCGTACCATGTCAAGATACTCCTTCTATAAAGTTTACGTACAATGCGGAAGTTTCTGTACCAAAGGAACTGCAGGCATTAATGGGTGCCCTGCATGTTGGAGAACCAAGACTAGATGGAAATAACAAAATTTACACATTCCAACAAAACATTTCCATTCCCAGCTATTTAATTGCGATTGCAGTCGGGGACATTGTTAGCAGGGTTATTGGACCACGGTCTCGCGTGTGGAGTGAAAGGGAGCTTGTGGATGCCGCAGCGAATGAATTTGATAATACAGAAGCTTTGCTCAAGGCAGCTGAAAATTTGTTTGGGGAGTATGTACACCTGCCTGACCTACATATAACCAATTAGAGAATTATTGTTTAGTAGCCATTTACTAGGGTAGTGATAAATATAGCGCTTAGCATAATTAAGTTACAAATTTATTTGGCAGGTATGTCTGGGGTGTCTACGACATTCTAGTCCTTCCTCCCAGCTTCCCATACGGAGGAATGGAGAACCCTTGTCTGACATTTGTGTCTCCTACAATTATCGTTGGCGACAAGTCAGCGAGTAACAGTCTTATAGCTCATGAGATCGCTCACAGTTGGATTGGAAATTTAGTGACAGAAAAAAACTGGGAGCATATCTGGCTAAACGAAGGTGTTGCAAACTATGCTGAAGCAAGGATTTTAGGTGTTTTGTTTGGGGAGGACTTACGGTATGAACACATGAACACAACATGGCTACTTCCCGCATATAGTTTGCAGTGATATTTACAAAATAAAAGAACAATTCACTCTATCATTTACCATCAGGCAATTCGAATCGCTTAAAGCATGGAATGAATTGGCTCAATATATTGAAGGCAAGAGGGAGAATGACTCAAATACTCGGTTAGTTTTGGATTTAAATGGAGTTGACCCCCATGATGCGCATAGTCTTGCTCCGGTGACAAAAGGAGCTATACTTGTGTACTATCTTGAGGAAACGGTTGGAGGAACAAGTAAAAAATCCTTCTTCATTCAGAAATATTTTTGGGGTTGTAGTTGGGGTGATTACATGAAGACATTGTACTGTTAGGCATACTCGACCCTTACCTGCGTCACTACATTCAAAGCAATAGCTACAAATCAATTGACACGCATGACTTTAAATCTGGATTTATCAACTACTTTGAAGCACAAGGGTTGGGCGATAAAATTGTGCATGTTGATTGGAACGCATGGATTTTTAGTACAGGGATGCCTCCAGTAAAGCCAGAGTACGTACGACACATGGTTTAAAATAATCAAAATTCAAAAATGTCTGTAATTAACGAATATTACGCATTCTCTTATTATATCTTTCAGGTACGACACAAAACTTGCTCAAGCATGTACAGATTTGAAAAATCGTTGGATTGAATGGGATCCCTCCACGCCATCTCCATTTGAGATGTCCGATTTAGACTCCATGCTTCCTGCTCAAATTGAATTCTTCCTTCAGGAGTTACTGGGCAATAACACTTTGCCACAAGCAAAAGTTGAGGCGATGGAAAATGCGTACAAAATGGCAAGCCGAAAGAACTCCGACATCCGAGTCAAGTAAACTTTAATGTGAATTTGAACATTCATCGCAATGATTCAGCTATTCAATTCAATAAATTTCCAAATGGCAGGTGGACTCAGCTTTGCATTCGAGCCAAATGGTCAAACATCCTGCCATCCGCCTTCCAATTTGTGAATGCAGTAGGAAGATTAAAGTATGTACGACCAATTTATCAAGACTTGTACAAGTGGGAGGAGGTCAGATCCCAAGCTATTCAAAACTACCAAGTTAATGCTAAATACATGATGAGTGTGGTTAGAAACGCGATTGAAAAGGATTTACACTTGAAATAAATTATTAAAAGAAAGTGTAAGTAATGTTCAGTCAGGTGTACGTCCGTGTACTTCATTGGATTGGATTACTAGATTTTAATAAATAAAATTTTCTACCATTTACCAATTTGCAATGTGCTTGTGCATGAAACTCGAAGAGAGTAATTCTAAAGTGTACTTTCCAACTAGACCGCTAGTATTGTCACTCTGCAATGAACAAACGCATTTACCACCACAATGCAACTTATACTAATCTCATCTGCAAGTCTGCAACATAAAAGATGCAATTTAATATTACGATTAATATTAATTTAGTCCTTCCAAATTTTCGTGAGAGCATAATTATCCTTTCATGGATGCATGAGCCACAAAGCGTAGGTATACATGAGCCACAACAAGCGATAGGCAGGTTTATAAAGCGGGGCAATCGTGGAAGCAAAGTCACTCCACAAGTTCACACTACGCAATTTAGCAAACCAAGGTATAGTGCAGGAGAGTGACTGTAAGCGTCTAGGGACCATAAGTATAGGGACTTAGGGACGTTTTAATTTTCAATACATATATTATGGATCTCAATTTACTATATTAATCCCAATACCCAACGAATGATTTAATTGCCAATAACCAATTTGACAATAATGAATCAGTTCTTTACTCACGACGACATTGCAGTGACTGTGCAAGAGGCGTTCCAGTCCAGGATTCATTTCCCACGACCACCAAAAGAGTCATTCGTGTTCATGTGGCATAATATGGGTAAGTAGGTACGTAATAGTCTACTGGATAACAGTTTGAATGGAAGATATACATAAGATCACAAAATACTCGTATTGAAATTGACAAGCAAATATTTTTATCCCTATCTATCACCTATCAGTAAGAATAAACACGACTCGACTTCATGAACCACAATTCCAAATACCCCAACATAAACATTTATGTAAAATGAGAAAAGATGATAAGAAAGAATATGATTTTTTATCTAAAGTACACTTTCCTCTCAGGTAATGCACTAAAACTATCCGATAAAAATATTATGTCAATTTACATTGGATTTGCTCATTTGCACGTTATGTATAGTCATACATACGTATCCAGCGAGTCCGTTGAATCTGGAATTCTGGAGCACAATGATGATGCAGAGACAGACAGAGAGTGCATGTGACTTACTATTTTGAATGCGACTGCTGCATGGACTGACTTCACAATTCACCATCTCTGGAATCTGGAATATATGGTATTCCTTTTCATTCATCCTTTGGCTATTGAGTTCTCTCATGACTAGAAGAAGAACATGGACCAATTTTGTGGATCTCCGTTTTGGGCGAGTTTTAACCATAATTCGAATTAGTAGTCCTATATGTTTAATATAATAATTTTGGGCTTGCGATATTAACCATTTTTTTTGCCATTTGAAGGACTGGGATGTCACATGGAACACGGACAACCCGGATTTCACCCCGTGTTTTGAACGAACTGTGATCGGCCTAGTGCCGTCCCTATTTCTCCTGGTGTTTTCCCCCCTTGACGTGTACCTCAGCTACACGTCCGTGTACAACGAGATCCCCCGGAGTCCGTTGAATATCGGAAAATTGATGGTGACAACTAATCTCCTTTCTATGGAAATTGGACTGCTGATCATCTCGAGGGTTATCTTGACAGGTGTTTCTTACCCGGTTGACCTCTATATTCCAGCGGCTCGGGCAACCACTTTGGTAAACTGCCAGAGTGTCAAAATTGTGACATGGTTCGGTTTTGGAAAAGCACTTCATGAATTTTGATATCCTTGTTAATATTATTTTTTTAGATTGTTTCCGCTGCAATCTTGCTGTATTCCAAACGGAAGGGGATAAGGTCTTCAGGTGTACAATTCATCTTCTGGCTGTTATACGCTGTTGGCCAAGCTATACGATTTCGAACTGTGATTTTAAGTAGCTACGAAAGTGATGGTGGATCTATGGAATTAGCTGTGTATGTTTCGGAAGTTATGTATTTCCCGTTGGTCCTTGGACAACTAATGTTACATTGTTGGGCTGACGTGGCTCCCGAATATGAGCATGATTCAGGAGCTGACTGGAAAGGTATATCAGAATATTGTTAATTTAATGAGTTTTGATGTTTTAAATTCATCCTTTTTTGACAAATGAAATCTCTCTTTTTAATTTGTTTCAGAAAGTTTGTCCAGAGTTGACGTCATCCTTCCCCTCCAGGTTGGTTTTCCACTGGTTCACATCCCTGGCATGGTTGGGATTTCGAAAACCGTTGGAGTTTACAGATTTGTGGGAGCTGAACTGGGTTGATCTCTCCAAAAATATTGTTCCCCAATTTGACCGCCACTGGCCAACCGATTTAAACCGGGGACTTTCCAGGAAAACTGGAAATGTTGACTATGATGGTTATCAAAAGGGGTCCGGCTCTAAATTGAGCTCTACGTCGAAGTTTTCACAAAAATCTGTAAAGAATGTAGGTATGTTTAGAACATTATGGAAGGCTTATGGTTTCAAATACTTGTTGGGAATTCTTATACGAGTGCCAACCGACGTGATGCTATTTGTGTCACCGCAGATTTTGAAGTAAGTACTTGTTTCCAAAAACTGAAGAATTTAACGTTTTTAATGCTTTAATTTAACCTTGCTTCTTGTGGTGTCAAACAGCCTTCTGATCCTTTACGTCTCTTCTGGCGAGCCCACCTGGAAAGGGCTTATGTATGCTGGAATTTTATTCACAACAGCGTTCGTTGGAACGTTGTATGGGACTGCTGGAGTTCACAATTTTTATATTGTAGGAATACGAGCGAGGACAGCGATGCTTAGCGCAGTTTACAGGAAAGCTTTGTTACTTTCAAATTCTGGAAGACGAGGTACGCCAGCCTCGGTTGGTGAAAGCATAAATTGGTTTTCGTTGCTTTCCCGCACATGTGACTATTGTATTTCAACAATCTTTTTAAATTTAATAGCCGAGTCAGCCGGGGAAATCATTAATCATATGGCAGTTGACGTTCAATATGTTTCGGAGTGCTCTCAATATGCGTAATTATCCTTATAGTTGTGTCGTTTGGACTAAAAATTTCAAACGTATAAATAATGTTGTCATTTCCGTACTTTCACAGTTATAATATATGGAGTGGAGCAATAGTTTTCTCTTTGGCTTTGTACTTCCTCTGGCCTATACTGGGACCATCTTCCCTTGCCGGTGAGTAATAAAGCAAACAATGAAGCAATTGTTAACTACTAACATGTCCAATTGATATTTAAAAAAATATTTTACAGGAATCGTTCTCATGCTTGTTTTGCTACCAATAAATGGCTTCATTGCCTCAAAAATTCAGAAGCTGCAAAAGAAGCAAATGAAAAATAAAGATGACCGGACAAAACTTATGAATGAAATTCTTGCTGGAATGAAAGTTCTCAAGTTGTATGCCTGGGAGCCCAGTTTCCAGAATCAAGTTATGAAAATTCGGGCACAGGAAATGGAAGTTTTGAAACAAACTGCGTACCTCAACTCAGTTTCAAACTTCCTTTGGACGTAATTATTATACATGTAGCTAACAATTTATGGACGTACTTTTACTGTATAAACGTTAAATCGCTTTTCCGCGACCCATGTTATGCGTAACGCAGGTGTGCACCCTTTCTTGTGTCGATATTCACTTTTGGAACATACATCTTCAGCGACAGTAGTCATGTACTTGATGCACAAACTGCGTTTGTGTCTTTGTCATTGTTCAACATTATTAGCCAGTCTTTGGCGTATTTAGTAAGCTACTTACATTTATGATTATGTACTTGGAAAAATTACCTTTCGTGATTGCAACTTTCACTACTATTGTCATATCTTGATTTACAGCCCATGCTAATATCTGGCTTTATTCAGGTTGGTATGTACTATTCTGCGAAAATCTTAATTATTTATAGTAGCTATTTAATTTTTTATGTTTTGAATATGAATTAGGCTACAGTTTCTATCAAGAGATTAAATACGTACATGAACGCAACGGAAATCGATACTGATGCTGTCACCCATGATCCAAACGAAGGTAACAAGGAGGCAAAATTACTAGTGAGATGTTAATATTGTTAACTAGTCTTGATATTATGTTTTTCTTTCCCACAATGACATTAGCAAATCCGGTAGTGATTGAAAATGGAAACTTTTCGTGGGAAGAGGATGGAGACACTCTGAAAAATATAAACTTTACAGCCAAGGACGGCGAGTTTGTCGCGATTGTTGGACCAGTTGGTGCTGGAAAATCAAGTTTGCTGTCTGCTTTGCTTAACGAATTAATAAAGCTTACTGGTCGGGTGAATACCAGGGTATGTCGGTATTCAAATGAACTTTACAATCGCAAAAATAATTATTATAAGCCAATGTTATTTACGTATTTTGGTATTTGCAGGGTAACCTTGCTTATGTCGCACAACAAGCATGGATTCAGAATGCCTCAGTTCGAGACAACATTCTATTTGGCAAGCCATATGACCCAAGTAAATATCAAAGAATTATTGAAGCATGCGCCTTGAAACCTGACTTGGAAATCCTTCCGGCTGGAGACAAAACCGAAATCGGGGAAAAGGTATTATGATAACTAACTGCAACTGTATTTACTATATAAATGCGCTTTTGTATTTCTTTTTCTTTATCACTTCCGAACAATTTCATACCTCATACTAGTTATGAATTTTGGAATTCAGGGCATCAATCTCAGCGGTGGACAGAAACAACGGGTTGCTCTTGCACGAGCTGTATACAGCAATGCTGACGTTTTCCTTTTTGATGATCCGTTGAGCGCAGGCACGTTGATTATTATTTTTTTATTCAATTTTAATGTAGGTAATTCTTATTCAAGACTAATTCGAGTTTTACAATTTTAGTCGATGCTCATGTTGGAAAGCACATTTTTGAAAAGGTCTTGGGACCCAAAGGAATTCTCAGGAAAAAGACTCGATTGCTAGTTACCCACGGAATTGTGTATCTCCCCTTTGTGGACAATATAGTGGTGATGTCTGACGGAAGAATAAGTGAAAGTGGAAATTACCAAGATCTGTTGAATAAAAGGGTATGCATGACATTCAAAATTAGTTTAAAAAATGAAAAATGTAGGTCATTGGGATGGATAATTTATGAAATATGGATATACTTTTGTATTGATATTAGGGAGCATTTGCAGATTTCTTAAGGCAACATTTAACTTCAGAGGATATCGACGAAGTGGATGGTACTTCGGTAGTAAAAGACTTGGAGAATGTGATTGGCGACCTAACTGAAATTAAAAAGAGGATTAAATTGGTGACTGACTCGGAAGGGGAGTATTCTGCGACAGAATCAGGGAGACGAAGACGCTTATCAGCTTCTACCGTGGTGAGTACATAATGATACATGAAAATGATCGATTATAAATAAATCTATGAACTAATTAATGAGTCGTGCTTTCCCGGTTTAAAGATGTCAAATGAGAGTAAATCGAGCAGGGCGACATCAATCGCTGGAACCATTCTCGGTGACAAATTAATTGAAGTTGAGACAGCGGAAACAAATAGTGTCAAAGCGTCTGTTTATCTTGATTACTTTAGAGCTGCTGGATGGCCAATAGTTGCAGCGACTATGGCGTTATACGTTGTATTTCAAGGTATCTACCAAAACGTTATGCTTTACACTAAAAACACCCAAGCTGAATTAGAGTAACGCAACGCAACCCATTGTATTGTACGTATTTGTAGGGTTCTCCGTCGGTGCTAATTTGTGGCTCTCGCAATGGACTAGTCTTCCAGTGATTAATGGCACACAGGAAACTTCCGAGCATACCTATCACATTAGCATATACGCTGCACTAGGAGTTTCGCAGGGTAAGTTTTAAACTTGCTGCATTTGACTCCAGCAACTCGAATCATGACAGTTAATATTTTGGCAATAATGTGCAGGTGTCACCATTTTGATTGCAACCCTCGTGATGGCCTACGGCACAGTCAAATCTGCCAACGTCCTTCAGTTCAACATGCTCCATAGGATACTCCGAGCACCTTTGGCATTTTTTGATGTCACGCCAATTGGAAGAATTGTAAATCGCTTCTCGAGAGACGTTGATTCTGTCGATAATATCCTCCCTATTCTCTTAAGATACTTGGTTACAGGAATTTTCAATGTTATGGCGGTTCTCGTTGTGATTAGCATCAGTACACCAATATTCACGGCAGTCATCGTTCCTGTTGGACTGCTGTACTATTTTATCCAACGCTTTTACCTGGCTACGTCAAGACAGCTGAAACGACTAGAGTCGGTGACAAGGTCGCCCATTTATTCCCATTTTGGTGAGACAGTATCTGGAGTTTCCACGATCCGCGCGTACAACCAACAGGAAAGATTCGTTTTGGAGTCGGAGCGTCGGGTTGACCAGAATTTGATGCCATATTATGCCAGCGTTTGCGCAAACAGGTACTCTTACAATTGGACCAGGAGCACATAAAGATTTCAGTGTACACCTGGGCTAATATTCTAAATAAAATTTCTTTCTCCAGGTGGCTACAGGTGCGTTTAGAGACTGTAGGTAACACCGTGGTA
>JAANSN010002860.1:0-21493 GCA_036850665.1 Dicranocentrus wangi
TTATATAGTGCCACTAGGTCCCCGAAAAAGTTACTCATGCCATCATCTTAAGTATAATTTAGACGTGTTTCTAGACATTTATAACTATAAGAAGCTTTTTTCTTATAGAGTGCTCACACTAATCATAATCATTCTCTACCTACCTGGATATAGGTATCTACTTTTATGAATTTGGTTGGTCACTAGTTACAAGGAGTAAAGTATAGGTTAGAAGGATTATAAGAGAATGAGCTGAGTTTTTTTTTCATGGAGAAATCCTCATCAACACCGTCATGATCATCTTATGTAATCCACTAGCAAGCAGTCCGGTTGGGTCGAGTGCACTGGTTCACTATTAACTTCAACAATTCATTGATGCTTGACGTTAAGACACTAGATGAGTATTTCCACCCCTCTCCTCTCCAAAGGGTTGATGTCATCGCAGTCATAATTATGGACAAGTGCCTTAGTAAATTCGTGAGAAGGCGATAGCTCTTTTAAGTTTAGGACATTTTAGTAAGCAGCTTAAGAAGACGCTTTCCATCCATCCTTCAACCTTCAACTCTTGGAAAATTGAATGAAGTCGCTTTTTTTCTTTTTTAGTAATTCAAGTCTCGTCTTTTCGGTTTACTTTTGCGGAATTTATTTTATTATTATAATGCTTGTTGTAGTCATCCGGTTTGTAGGATCCAGCATCTCTCCACTTCTTGACAAGAGGTTAATTACCACCATAAATAAATTACACTGGGGAACGTGCAATTACATAGGCATAGCTATTTAGCTATACTACTACTTTGCACTGTTTACCCAAAATACGAAAACTCGTTTTAGGGGAAAAACTTGATTCCAGCAGAATCCCAACCACCAACCAAACCAGACACAGAGGAGCTTTGTTTGTTTAAATATGATTCCTATTCTATCTAAATAGTCGCATACGCAATTACACTCGCATCTTCTTCTGGGCAATGATATATGTATGTTAATTCATGCAAAACTCTGGACATTTTCGCAAGCAGGTATGAAGTTTTAGGGCAGGAAAATGTCTCATATCGGATTTTCTCGTCTTGTGAAAAATCTTGAAATGGAGATTCTGATTAAACAAGCTTTTATAGGTGGGATCAATTAAACAATCAAGTACCTGCTGTATATCCATCAATGTACCTCCCGCGAGGCATTGCTGCGGTGCATGACACAATATATTGTAGAATTGCTTTTTTCTTTTGTATTTATGAAGAAAACGGGCATATTCCTATTAAGGAACGGTTTTAGGTTTCCAGAGATGAGAAAAATATTCATCTTGCTTGACTCTCGAGGTAAAAAGATTTGTCAGACTTGCATAATCCCTATGAAATGGTAACCGACAAAATACTTTGTAACAAGCGTCTGGTGGTGGAGGTGCAGGTGGATGATGACGGTGTTTCACCTACACTTGACATTGAGGGTGAGACGAGACAAGAACCAAGTTGGGCATTAAAATTATAGATACACGTAAGCTGCCCAAATTAGTGTAAGATATAGTTGGGTTTGCATGGGTCTGGTATGAAATTGATGAGCCAACATCTGTGCTTCCAAAGAAATGCTGATTCCCAATCAAAATTGTGGTAATTACAATAATTGAAAAAGAAAGGAGTGATTTAGAGGAGATTTTTGCTTTTAATAAAATACACATCATTGACCGTGGCCAGTGGAAAGAAGGGAAAACAGAAAAAAGAGTAGCAGACTGAATGCATAAATACTTTTAAAAGGTCAAAAGGAGGCAGGACTGCGGGAGTACAAAATAATTTAAGAAATAATATCCGACTGAAAATTATATAGCTCACATTTTGGATAAAAGGGATTGACTGCGGTGGGAACAGCTTTCGGAGGTTGTGTAAAACGGTCCTTGACTGTTGTAATTATAATGACTACGTTGGGAGCAGAGAATCTTTTGCAAATGTAAATCACTTAGTTGTATCCTCCGTTGTTGCGGGATGGGGCTGGAGCGTCATTGATGGAAAAGTCATCGACACGTTGAGCTGGCTCTGGGCGTCCAAGGGAGATTGGGCCACCAGAGCTGCGGGATGGGGCACCATATCCACCGGATGGAGCTGGGGCTGGAGCAGGGGCACCGTATTGTGGTGGTGGGGCTTGTTCATATCCTCCTTGTTGGGAACGAGTGGCTTCAAGTTCGAATTCGGCGATTCTCTCAGCTGGCTCTGGGTGTCCGAGCATGGATGGGGCGGAGCGGGATGGTGGTCCGTAAGCGGTGCTGCTGGCACGGGAACCGCCATCTCCGAGAGATCCAGATACACGGGAAAGGATGCTGGCATCGAGGTTGCGTCCTTCGCTTCCTTGGGGAGTTCCAGTTCCATCTCCTCCGCGGCTGATGAGGTCACCAACACGAGCCAACAAGGCTTCGTCAACGTATTCGTTCAAACCACTTCCACTGCTTCCTCCCAAGCTGGAGAAAGAGGTGAGTCCAACATGAGCTGGGGCTTCGGCAGCGACCACAGCGACGACGGCGGCGAGAACAATCTATACATATCACACAGAAAATAATTGTATTTATTTAAAACACTGCTTACTTACTTACTTTTAAAACCGAACATGTATTTATCCACATTGTTGGGTTAATAAATAACAGTTAAGTAAATGTTCAAAGAAGTTTGCCCTTTTTAAGGAAACTTACGAATTTGTTCATTTTGGAAGTTTGTTTTAGAGGAAGGAAATTGTCCAAAGAGATAAAAGAGATTGTTCAGAGGAAAAGATGAAGATGCGACTGATGACTCCTGATGGAACCTTGCAAGCTTTTTATAGGTCTTGTGTAACCTTTGTCGCTTGATACGCTACAAAATGGCGAAGAGCATGCGTGGAGCTCAACGGTACGGAGCGTAATTATCATTTACCCTTTTATGTGACTTATCATTTAGTGTCATTTTGTGAATTAATTAAATACACGGCGATTATGCACATATATGCCAGCCAAGCCTACCGATATATACCGATTCATATAATATGAGGTTATGTATGAACGAACACTTGGTTTTGTTTATATTCTTGGGTGATTTTTTTTTTGGAAAAATGAGGTGTTTATTGTGTAGAGGAAGGAAGAAAATGCATATCACTTAGCATATCACATGTAATCCATTGTTTGCCATTTTTAATACAGATAACGTAATAGCTTGTATATAATCATATTAAATATGTGTCTTTAGGCTTCAAATGGTTGGTTGGAGGATCCCTTTTTCGTGTATAATGCATAGAATAATTTCCATACACGGTTCATAGGTCGCTACAACTGTATACTATGTATGTATGTTTATAGGTATGTGCATAATATCCATATAATCTTCCTGAGCCAAAGGAGAGCCTAAAGAAGCACAAAAAGGATTCAAAGATGCTCGCGAATTCATGCGAAAATGGGAGATCCAGTGTCATGCATGCATTGAACAGCCTATTAATAATTCGTCAGTCTGTGGAAAAAGGTAATCGTCAATTTTTCAAGTACACTGAACAAATGTGCCGTGTTATTGTGTCCACTGATCACCACCAGCCAGGAGGAATGATGCATAGTTTACATAAAAATGAGTAAGTAGGGAAGGTAAAATGTCCATTTCGTATGTCCAATTCATCATACCTGATCAACAATTTTAGCTTATTTTGCTGTAAACTCAATAATATCATATTAAAAATGCACATCCATAGGATATCTGCACGCAAAAACGCAAACAGACTTTGTTCATGCGATGAGATCCTTGCTTGCGCTGCGCCATGTTAATCTTATGCGGAATACTAATAAAATGTCATCACCCTTGAGAAAAATCTTTGTGTGCATAAGCACAAGCACCGCACGGCACGTACAAGTAATACAAGTGTGCACATGGAACAATATTTTTTTCGTGTGTGACAAGAGCTCAGCGTCCCTTTGGCATTGGACATGAGTCGCTGTCGCTCGTTGCGGCTGTATAGTTAAACGAGCACGTACGTGATCACAATCTTCTTTTCTGTTCACCAGCAATTTTATAATTCACAATTATTTGATTTCCCCCAAAAAAAATCCACAAGTTGGTTGACGCGACGTGAGATAGGTGATGATTATGTGACTGATTACACTGCAGCAGCAGCGGCAGGTCTTCTGCATGCATGGACGAGCAGCAGCATATTTACCTCAAAAGAAGCTTATCTTCGGAAAGTTGCAAGGGTAATTAGTCAATTTTACTATTTGCAGCAGCTCCATATCAAACTCCATACAAGAAAAAACAAAAAAGCTTTTTTTTTGTGCGGAATGAATGAGCTCATCATGTCACCTCTTTTGAGGATGATCATGATCAGCATCAACATTGAAAGCGACATTTTAGGAAGCTAAGCTATATACTCTATCGGTCGGTAATAGTAAGCTAATAAGTAATATCGTGAGTGTTTTGATCATGCAAAAAATAACCAATATTGTTTGTGAAGTTCAAAATGTGTATATTTTTATTGTTAAAGATGGATGATTGTTTTTTTTTGTCTTTGTTGGATTTCTTGATGCTAAAGTCAGCCTAATGAGAACACTGTGGGTAGTGTAATTGCCCCTTGTTTGGGGGTAAGTGAGTAAAATGATTCATCACACGGAGCAAATTATATTATTGTCTTGTTTGCTAGCAATTGCGATGCGTGGAGTATAATATAAGCGCATGAGATTAGGCATGTAATAATGAACGTAGCAAAATGACATGATTGCAGGAGCAGGCAGACTAACAAGAAATCAGTGAATGCCAGAGAGCTAGACAATAATCATAAAACCAAGTGGATACCTAAGTAAACGAATAAAAATTGATTTGTTCTACACCATCTCGGCAAAATAAGTATATTTAGTCAATGCCATTATGAGAGAGAGAGAAAGAGCATACTTTAAAAACCTGCTCTTAAGCTAAACGTCTTCTATGATTGTTAGAGCTGATGATAGTGGCTGAGTGTGTCATGGGAGGACGAGGCAGGCGATGAGGGACTGGATAAATAAAAATTTATTATTTTTGCCAATTTACTTCCTGCCTTTTTCAATGAAAACTGATTTTCTGCAAAAACATTGACTTCAATTGGATGCAATAAGGCACGGTGGAATAATAATGGCCATTTCCTTGAATTGCAAATTAGATGCGCGAGCTTCAATGCTATACACTAAATTATAATTACCCATTTCTTGCGCGACTTGTTAAAATTGCTTAATAGTTGCCTATAGGGCATTTGTGTGAAAAAAGGAGAGAATTCCAGCTTTTCAAAGGAAGCCATAGATTGTACCATATATTTTGACTAGAGAGCTCAAGATCAACAATATATCATATTGAAAGTGGTATTCTCATCCCTGAGTCAAGTTCAATGTTGTTTACTTCACAGTGCTTTCCTCATTATTGTTTGCAATTGTTTCGCAATGATGGTTCAACAGTTTACTGCATAAAGGCTAACCTCTGCTTCTGCTGTGTGATCAGTGCAGGCAGCCATCAAATATTTGAAGATTGAAGATTGGTGATGATAAAGAGAGATGCGATCAGGTCACGTATGATGAATGACTGATTGTGGCATAATTAAGTTTCATTTCGCTTTTCATAAAGTGCATTTATTTGCTGTCATGCGATCTCCGAATAAATAACAGGTCAATGTAGAGACCAAGACCATGCGCGTATATGACGCTCTCCACTCGTCGTCGTAGTCGTCGGTCACTTCATCGCGCTTCTCTTGGTGAATGCGATTATTGGATAGGATCATTTTGCAAGTTTAATAGGGCAATAATTCATACACAATGAAAAACCCTTTGAAGGGATTGGGTTTCCTGCAATAATGCTAAAAAAATATGAGGAATTCGTTAAAATGCAACAGTTTAACAGGTGCAGCAGCACCAGCTTTGTCAGATATAAATGGTTATGTTTAATTTATTGTAAATTGAGATTATTTATAGACTGAGTTTTGTGGTCATTTTTATGGAGGTGTTGTGTTCATTACGGATTATATTATTTTCGTGGTGTCGTTGCTCATAAATTGTTCTAGTGCAGCCTGCAGTGGTGTCTAGTGTTGCATTTGATAAGAGAATTTAGGAGGTCAAACACTGTACAGAGTACAGAGTGGCTAATTCAATGTGTACCTGGCTAAGGATTGAAATCTATAGGGACTTCAGGCCACTGGCATGACACATTTCGCAAAAGAATGCTGGCCAGTTGGGAGATGCCAGTAGGGAGAGTTCCCGGTACCGGTTCCTGAGATACTGGTTGTATTATTGAATTAGCTTTGAGCAATCATCTCCGGAGATTTTCTCAATAAACGCCATAGAAATCTCAATGTTATGCATTCGAATTGGAACACCTACATGCTTCATCGCAATCTCGCAATGATTCTCGTAGGCCCACCTCCAATTCAATGGAACAATCATATTCTCCTAGTTGTTTTAAAATTCACAACAGGTTTTATACAGCAAACCATAGAATAACTGAGCGAGTTATGCCTGATCCCCCGATCCCCGTCGCTCCAGTCACTTCATCATCCACTCGTGACGAGCATGAGCCCACATCTGTAGCCACCAACGCGTCAGCCACAAATGTCCCTGTAAGTACTCCACCACCACCAGCACCTCGCCGCCGCCGCCGCGTTGGCAAAGAGCACGACGGTAATCAGGGTTGGTGCATTGTCGTGTTGGTCTTCCTTACCAATTTTCTTGTGCTTGGGTTCTTCAAATCCCTTGGGATGCTGACGAAAATACTGAACAAGGAATTTAACGCGACCATGCACGTGTACATCCTCATGTGCATCATATATTCCCTAAACTGTGCGACAGGTTGGTCACAGCCATCATTATGAATTAGCTTTTCATTTTTTTATTTTATCATTTGATTTGGACGGAGGGGGTTCGCTTTCGATGTAAATTCCAAATAATAAATGAATAAATAAATAACCTGCCAACCTTTCCTGTCTAGCTGCATGTATTTTATGCGTTGTTTGTTTGTTGTACTGTACAATACAGGTCCGCTGGCGTGCTACCTCACGAGACTCTACTCGGCAAGATCGATTGCGCTTGTTGGCACGTCTATGATCTCTTGCGGCTTGATTCTCAGTTGGTTTGCAAAGTCACTCATCTTCCTCTACTTCTCGTAAATACGAATACGAATCCTCCCTCTGTGCAAATCTTTGTAATAATCTGACGTGAGCCTTGTCACTTTGATTGATTCATTTGGTGACTTACTGACAGATTGTGGTGGTTGTCATTTGGTGTTTGGTAGGGTAGGAGTATTAACTGGGGTTGGATCCGGACTAACCTACCCAACTGGCGTGATTCTCGTCGGGAATTATTTTGTTGGCACGAAAAGTGCTGGACTTGCGAACGTCCTGATTTTGTCTGGGAGTCCGATTGGAGGGATGATAATGCCTTACGTGGTCTCCATTTTGAGTGAACACTACACATCAAGGTACTACCTACTTTGTAATTTCAAGTGCCTCCTACTACTAGTGGACCCAATAATGTCTGCGTCTGGTGGTGTCTCATACCAACTTGTTATAATTTCTTTTAATTGCCTTTTTTAGGGGAGCCCTTTTAATTTGCGGAGGAATAATCCTTCACTCAATATTATGTGTACGAGCATACAGACCCCCTCGGAGAAGTTCTCGTTCTCGTTCTCGAGGAGCCACAAACATTTCAACTGCTAGTTCGACAAGGAACGATGAGTGTCCGCCAGAAAATCAAACTGCAAAAGAGATGGCCGAAGATGAAGAGAACAAAAATGTGGCTACTGAAGGCTCATCTGGTGTTTTGAAAATATTTGGTAGACCAAAATAATACGAAAATATAGACTCTACTCTACCTAGTGTACATTAACTCAACTCAACTGTATGTATAATGTGTTTGCAGAGAGGGAACTCAAGGGGCAGCCTGAATTCAATAAACGAACGTCAAAAGCCTCATTGCTGCCCTCTGATTCTAAACACAAATTTCCCTTTTGTGCCGCGCCCCAACAGACGCAGCCTTCAGAAGATGCCACTGGAATGGAAAGCCCGAAATTGATAGAAGGTGAAATGGCACGTGGCGTCCTATCCGAAAATGGCAACCTGCTGTTTCTCCATCATGATTCCTTGTGTGAGTGCGAAAAATGTAAAGAGAAATCCAGAAAGGTTGCCAGTCTTCAAGGCTTCTGCTGGAAAAATGGTGAGCCTGAAATCGAAAAAATTAGTGGGAATGATGAAGTTGGTCAATTACAAGTAATTTGCATTACACTGTACCCTAACTATAGGCGCTTAATCAAATGCCATTTAAATAATAATTATAAAATGGTGGATTTTCCATTTCAATTTCAGGACGTATCGCATTTTGTGACAAATAATGGTTGTTCGCATGTGCCACCTGCGTATATACTCTCGTTGGATCACAGTTGCATGATCTTGTGTTCCAAATCAGACTTATTGCTGGAACAGCAGCAGCGTCAGCAAAGTGATTCCCTGAACAATCTGTTGGTTCCGTCAGAGCATTCAACTCGAATGGGAGATTGTGGTGATCGCCAAAGTAAAGGTGGAATGGCGGGTATGTATGTATGATGATAACTCCTGATTAGCTTGTAAATTATTTTTTTCATGGTCACTACCAAAAACAATTAACGAACTTTACAGGAGCCGCCCCTGCTAAAAGTTTCAGGGAAAGATTCAAAGAGGTAACGTCTCCTCTCCGAAACCCAATCTACGTTTTCCTTTTGCTATCCAATTCCTCCACCGCGATCTCAGCGACAAACATTCATTTGATGATTTCCCACCTGGTGGAGGACTCTGGAGAGGACTACACCCGATCCAGTCTTGTCTACTTGCTCATTTCCGGAGCGGATTTGAGTGGCAGATTGCTCGGAGCTTTTCTCGCAGACAGAAACATCCTCAAACCAGTGGTGATTTATGCACTGGGGTTGGTATGCTCCGGAATTTGTTGCTCTGTCTTTGCTACGCTCTCCAGCTTTTTACAGCTCATGTATCCTCTCCTTTGCCTTTGGACTCTTTTTCGGGCTACAAACCGGAATATATGGATTTCTCCTCACGGAGTTTGTTGGACGGGAAAGGATTCATTTGGGATATGGGATTTCTATGCTGCTAAATGGGTGAGTAGAGTAGAAGGATACATTTAGCCGTTACCTATTATGTCTGTTTCTCGCCAGGAATATATGGATTTCTCCTCACGGAGTTTGTTGGACGGGAAAGGATTCATTTGGGATATGGGATTTCTATGCTGCTAAATGGGTGAGTAGAGTAGAAGGATGCATTTAGCCATTACCTATTATGTCTGTTTCTCGCCGCCTGTAAATGATTTGACCCCTGCCCTCCTCTATGATTTCAGAACACTTCAGCTCTTTGCCATATTGCTGGTGGGAAATGCAGTATCCAAATACAAAAACAGCTTTACCTGGCTGGCTCCTCTCTTTGGCTGTATTTTAGTTACGGGAGGTGTGACTTGGAGTTTTGGCTTTGCCTTGTGTCGTAATCTTCATTTTCCAACGTGACACGCGCCGATTAAAAATAAAAAATTCTTATTATGATGGAAAAATTATGATGCAATGCAGGCCAATCTTTTTGGTAGCACATGTAGAAGAAAAGGTCGGGATGGGACGTGTTCGAGGGTGAGTCAGGTTAGAGGTTGTGTGTAGGTGCAAGGTTGGTACTGTCATACGAGCCTTGGTGTCGGAGTCGGATAGGTGGCATGCCCTTGATGCCCTCGACCACAATGATGTGTTATATTTAAATACATGTAACCATGGACTAAGCATTTTGTTAGGGAGTTGATCTGACACATTTCAAAAAATGCCTATAGATATAACTTATGTCCATCATCATCATCATTCCACCACGCATGGATCACAAATCCGTCCAATTATAGAATTAGACTATTCTCGACTATATTCTATGAAATTAGGTGTTCTGTAAAATGAAAACTTGAAGCAAGATGGTAGACCCATGGCAGGTAATTACTCTGGAAGAGCTGGCCAAGCACAATGATGTCGAAAATAATAATGCGTGGATGTGCGTCAGAGGTATGACACCCTTGTTTCCTGTCCTCTTCTGATAATTTTCCTTACTATTTCTGAGATTCAGAGTTTCATTTCCTTCCACCACAGGAGTAGTTTATAATGTTGGGCCTTATGCTGTCAAACACCCGGGTAAGATCACTTATTTGACCACTTGAATGCGAGCATTGCAAAAATCGGTATTAGAAATAGTTTTGGTTCTTGGAATGATCCAGGTGGATTCGAGAAAATCCAAAAGTATGCTGGTAAAGATGCGACGGAAGTTTTTAACATGGTATATAATAAAAACTACTGAGCCTGTCCAGTGTTTGTGCTAAATTCTTTGACCGCGATACTCATCATCAGATAGCTAGTTTGACTTGTATTAATCATAGGTACACTCGTACGTAGATGTAGACGAGATTCTTGACGGATTCCGAGTGGGCATATTGAAAGGGCACCCTACAGCTCCCAAACGGGGCATTTTCGGAAAAATGTTCGACACTTGTTGCTGTCTCGCCGGGTACAGCGCTCCGACGACCTATTTTAAGCAGGACAGCATAGTTGGAACCTACGTGGTAAAATGATGCAAGCATTATTAACTTAACTTTCACAATACTGCTAAAAAAAAGTAGGAGGTTCTTTTCAATCACAAGAGTCCTATCGTCCATTTCCAGGTGGAATTTAATCGTTCCGGACCGGAAGCGGACTGGACAATAGGGATTAAAGACAAACTCTACTTACAAGTGTTCAAACGTATCGACAAGAGAAGAGCTTGGTATTCAATGTATGAGCTTCCCGAAACCCTCGAAAACGATCAACTTACAATCGAGTTCAACCATAAATATGAACACTGCGAAATCACACTTCGCAAACCTGTCCCAAGTAAGTCTTAAATCTTAAAAATTCTGGCTCTACCAATAATTGAAGATATTTCTTTAAGGAAAAGAAAATGCATGGAGGGATAAGTAATTCTATTTCATTTTTCTCAGCTACCATTTGGGGTAAACAAGGGCATGGGCTAAAAGACTGCGGAAAATTTGTGTCGATCCATGACGCATATGTCCATTACGACGCCTTTATTCTTTTCAAGTTTGTCCAATAACTCGTCTCACTCATTCGTAATTATTATGGAGCATTATGTCGATGGATATTTGCACCTTGAGTATTGAATGAACCGTAAAATGTGTGTATATCTGCCTGGATAAACAGGAAATGCTTGACGAGTAATGTGCTCATGTTTGCGATACAAGTATGTGGCTCTGCCCGAATTAACGTTCCAACGGGCTTTCACGTCAAGCTGTCCATACAAGGTGCACTCACTCCCACATATATTTATCCCATCTTCCTGTTGACCTATGTACGTTTCGTTCCGCTAAAACATTAGCAGGTGTACATATTTATGATCATTATATTGTGTGGCTATAGGTGAGGGTAAGCCGTATACCCCCGTGTTAGCGACACTCTCGAATCTCGAGCCGGAGAAGCCTGTCCGCAACCAAATTCGCAATAGGTCAAATCCAATAACGATCCTCTACTTTATGATTAAAATTTATTCAGAAGGCTCTTTCACGAAGAAACTGGACAACATTGAGATAGATGTGGGGAATGAAGTGCCAACTTTGCAAGTGAGCAATCCCTATGGCTATTTCGACCCAGCATTTCTTCATGATTTCACCAGACTGATTCTTTGTTCGGCAGGAACAGGCATAGCATATACACCCCTACATCAATCTTATTACAATCATTCCCGTTTTAAGTTGTATATTTTGAAGTAATTTTGCATTATATATTTATTTAGGAATAACTCCAATGATTAAGATTATTGGACACTTTATCAATATCAACATCAAAATGGGAGGGAGATACGTTATTTTAATGTTCTTTTGCCAAACGGAACACGACCTAACCTGGAGGCCTCAATTCCTGGAACTGGAGCAGAAGTTCAAGTGGTTTAGATATCAACCTGTGCTAACAAAACCAACTGAGCATGAGCATTGGCAAGGTACGTCTTCGTGTTCACTTGACCTTTCCGTTAAAAAATTTTACAAAAAAAATGCATTCTTTAAACCTCAGGTAAAACTGGTCATATCAGTGATGAGTTGGTCAAAAGTTGCCTGGCTGGAATCCGTAAACAGGGATTAACCAAAGCCTGCATATGTGGTCCACCAAAGTTTAATTCGGCCGCTGTAGAGTACGTACAAGCTTCTTTCTGGAAATGGAAAATACTATAAAATATAAATATTTTTACACTAATTCTCTCTGCTATGCTGAACTTTTAGTGCTTTAGGTGGCACCGTCTTGTCGGAGAATATTTATGTGTTTTCCAACTAATTGCCTACCAGAGAGCGACCTGCCAATTGTAATTCTGTCAACTGCCCTCACAACACAACAAAGCCCATATGCTTGAAAATAAAAGTTTTGAGGAAAAACATAATTCTGAAACTTCACCACTATATGCATCACAATCAAATCATTCCGCACTTGGCTACTTTTAATTCTTACAATGAAATCTCGTACAATAATCGCGTATATTGCAATTCAGATTACTGATGATTACAACTCTTTTAGACGCTCTATGAACCCTTTATTTTTATACACAGGCGCAACGACTATAATATACATATGTGATGTAAATCTGACACGTAAAAATAACGGGCCAAACCGGCTCATTCGTCCTTGAATGCACGTCATCATTATCATTTCGCCTTTGCACATGCCCTGGGTAGATAGATAGATAGGCAGGATATCTCAGAAAGATGTTAGTTGTTACATCACACTCGAAATGCATGCCAACTTTACTCTACTCTACAATCACACAAGAGTGCACTTTATCTACGCATCTTTTTTGCGTATGCTAATGCTAATTAAGTTACACATGTATGTAATATCTAACCAAAGAGGTTGAGTAAAAAGTAAAAGTTGTATGGTTTTTGCAATATTAATCTGATCCATTCTAGTCCTAAATACGGTGTTGCTGCTTGAATTTTTGATATTTTATCCATCAATCAGCAAGCAAACATGCACTTGATGCACACCTCGTCACTGCTCTGCTACACGGATAACTTAAGCGTATCTTATTAATGCAGGCCGTATACAGAACTCTCGTGGTGATTCTTTCTGCTTGAATTTGTTTGTGGCTTAAAGTTTTTCAATCAATCAATTCGAAAACGGGAATTTGAAGTATGCAATAGTTGGCCATATGCCACTGGCTAGCTGCCCTGCTCGTCAGGTACCTACCGTGCATTGGCAGAATGAATGAATGAATGAATAAAGATTGTGGGGTTGTTGCAGCTGACAATTTGTATGTACCAGTCGTAAAAATGAAAATTGCACCGAATGACCCACGCGTAAATTACAAGAGTTTTTTTTTGGTATGACATGCTTTTTTTATTAAACGTGCCATAACAAACCGGTTTCACTTTGACAAGCTATGTGTAAACATCTACAAAAACGTGGAAATGCTGAGGGGAAACAACAACAATTATTCACACTTGCTCAACTACAAAAGCATGACATTTTGGCTTTTGACATTGGGATGTTGAGTGCAGCGAGTAAGAGTAATGAGCGAATGAGAAGAGTAAGCGTGAAAACATGGACTAGGATTTTGGTCGGGATGGGATGATGTTGAAGTAGTAAATAATATAAAATAAAATAAACTTGACGACTAGAAATTGTTAGGACGAGCCTTTTCCCTGTTTAATTGTATCCTCCGGAGCTGGAAGAATAGCCACCAGAGCGAGAACCGCCGCCACCACCGCCAGAGCTAAGGTCAAATTCGGCAACACGTTGAGCCCTTTCTGGGGATCCAATTTGGATTCCACCTCCGGATCCACCACCACCGCCACGGCTGTATCCACCGGAAGAGCTGGAGGAGAAGGATGGAGCTCCATAGGAAGAGCTAGGGGCACCATAGGAGGAGCTTGGGGCAGAGTAGCTACCACCACCACCACCACCGCTGGATCCTTCGTTTTGGGCAATGATTTGGGAAACGCGAGCCAACAAGGCGTCATCTACAAGACCTCCAGAGCCACCACCACCGCCACCCCCAGAGCCTCCATCGTTTTGCGAAAGGATTTCGGCCACTCGGGCCAAAAGGGCGTCATCCACGTCACCACTGCCTCCAGCAGCAGCAAGCGCCACAACGGCGGAGAGAACAACGAGCTAAATTAAATTAAAATTAAGTAAGTCAGCAAGTAAGTTCTGGAAAATTCGGAAATTCAAACAAGGAATGCGTTCTATTCGAACTAGTGTCACGTTTCTAAAGGACTAAAGGACAGCGCTTACAAGTTTCAACATCTCGATCAGAAAATTGCCAACACGTGATCTGTCGTCTGAGGAATGCACTTCAGAGCCTTGGTAAATGGGAAACTGAGCCCTTCAACCCAATTACACCGCTTTTATAGGCAAAAAGAAGTGTGCCGAAGAAATGAGAAACCATCCAAGAGTATTTTTTTTATTGAAAGTCAGCGTGAGTGACCCATCATCTTCATCTACTTATTTATTAAGCAGTTGCTCATCCCCCATCCCCACCAAGTATTATTATTAGTCGAACAGCAGTATAATATTTTTCCCCTATAGTGTCCACCGTGTTTTGTGACACGCTGCCCCTTCTACTCTACACACCAAAATTCTATATTATTATTACATATTATTATTACGACGAGTGAGTATCGTTGTGTGATTGTGATATGATTGTGATGATGATGGCATGATGATGATGAGAGCTTCTTCAATATCTCTCTCTCTCTCTCTCTCTCGTGGCTATTTTGTGGAAAATGGGATAGTTAACTTTTTTTACGAATAAGCGAAGACGCTCCACTGACTTATTATTAAATTTTTATGATCCTTTGTGAGTAATATGGTACACGAGGTAAGGTCCGCAAAGCATCACGCAACTCATCCAATCTTAATATCTCCAAGTCGTCAAAAACCTCTTCTTCAAGTGCATTTACATATTATATGTGTACACAAGTGTGCAAAAACAACGAACAACAGCGTAAGCAAACAAGGGTTGCACATCCATCCACCACGAGAGTGGAACAAGTGTCACTGTCAAATTGGCAAAAGGATAACCAGAGAATTTTGCCTTTTATTATTACGATTTCATGCTAATCAAAGGGGACTACTTCGCGATGCGATTGTATGATTATATAAAAAAACTTGACGTCCACTTCGAGCCGATTAATTAAGGATTCCTTGCATGTGAAAGGTGAACTGAATTATTGTTATATGACGTACCTAAAAGCTATATAAAAATCTAGCTAAATAAATATATGCAAAAAGTGTGAAATTCAAGTAGAAATTTGGTGATATTATTTATTGGCTGGGACAAGATGGATTACGGATGTAAAAAGAAAAAATGCAAGGTTAGCAAAGTCAACTAATCAAGGTTGGCCATTAAATGGGGACAAAATTCGTGAAACCATGAAACAATTAAACATATTAGGGAAATGTATGGCGTAAGCAAGCATTTACTTAAGTAAGTGGTGCAATAATATACGCAATTCCGAACACGTCCATACATCCTTAGAGTATTGAACAAAACAAATAAACTACATTTATTGAAATTAAATGTTACTCGTAACTCGGATTCGTGAAACATCTTTTAAATTGGCATTAATTAACATGACTGGAAACCCAGAGCTTCAACGAGTAAGAAGTATCCTATGAGACAGAATAGCGTAGCCGAAGCCCAGCTAGCTGTGGTGGTGGCACTGGCACTGCCGTTGCATTTGTCCGTGTCGCAAATACAAAGGGTCCCCGTCACGGTTTTCCCCTCCAGAACGTATTTCCTTTCTTCCGCGCAATTAGTGGAGTTGGGATAATGTGCTCTTTCGTCACAGCCGCGAAGGGTGTAGTCGGACCCCGCCCCTTTCCACGTGAAGCATATTGGATCCCTAAAAGGTATCGGGATTCCATTTTGGTTCTCGTTGGTGCACTCCTCTACAGTTCCCCTTCCAGTGACACATTTGCTCGCGTTCTGGTTCGTGCCGGGACACACATAGCACAAACGCCGAGTAAGTTTCTTTCCAGCTGTGGTTTGGAATTGAAGGCAAGTGAAGCACATGGCAAGTGCTAGCACCACAAGGAAACCTGAGCGACGTACTATCATGTTGAACACAAAGAGATTTCGGAAGAGGAATTTAACGCGAAAGGTTGCTTTCTCCAAGATATGGGCCTCGGAACTGGACCAGCTATAATGCTGATACTGAACTGAACAAAATGCAATGAAATGGGATTAATGTAATGGCATGGAAGGTGGAAAATAAACGTATTTTATGTTGGCACAGAAATCGCATTTCAATGTATGCAACGTGCGATATGGAGAGAGTATCATGCGGTGTGGGATGAACGTGTACACACATGCAGCAATAAGTATTTCGACTCGTATCATTACCGTTTTATGACTGGATTTATTTTGCACTTTTCAGTGTTTAAAGTTACATTACAATTTATCATTTAAAGATCCAATACAATCCGGTTCCCTTATAAGCTATTCACTAACAATAATTTAAATGCCTCTCTGTTCATTTCCTTTCAACGTTGGCAACACCTGTTCAAAACGCTCGTCAACGCGTAATAAACTAGCAGGTGGAGTCAGGTACAGGCGGATGATACCACTTCGTAATTTACAAAAACCACTCAATTTCCCCAGAAAGAAAATCACAAAATACCTACCTACATAGCTACTACTACATCCTGCATGTTTTTTTTCTAAAGAAGCTCAACAACTGTTTAATCTTATGGTTAAATACGACAAAAAATTCGATAAACACGACTTTTCTTAATTAGCTTGACTATTAAGAGCATGGCAATAGAAGTTAGGGGGATGAGTTAGTTGTATCCTCCGGAAGAGTATCCTCCACTGCGGAAACCACCACCACCAGAGCTAAGGTCAAACTCAGCAACGCGTTGAGCACGCTCTGGACGGCCGAGACTGATTCCTCCACCTCCAAACCTGGATGGGGCTCCGTATCCGCTGGAAGGTCCGGAGGAGAAGCTGGGAGCTCCGTATGAGCTCTGTGGAGCAGAGTAAGCAGCAGCAGAGCTGTCGCTTTGTTCAAGGATTTGGGCTACTCTGGCCAAAAGGGCACTGTCAACAAATTGAGAGCCATCACTGCCACCATCGTCGTATCCACCACCGGAGCTGAAAGTGCTGAAGCTTGGAGCTCCGTAGCTGCTTGGTGGCTCAGCAGCAGCGACGGCGACGAGGGCGAAAATTGCGATAACCTGAGGAAATACAGTAACCAAAACTAAAATTACCAAAATATCCGCACACTACAAAACCAACACACTTTTTCCATGCTAAAATATGAATAAACCACTGCAAAAATCACAGAGTTCACTTTTCCTTGCTTGTTGTTATCCACTTACAATCTTATTCATTTTTAGGCTGCGTCTTCCACTTAAATTTCCAAAAAAAACAGGATTCCAGCAGATTTCCAACAGCACAACTTTTGAATTACCTAATACCAACTGGGGTGGGTTCCCACTGTTCGAGTCCAACGGCAAAACTGAAACTGACTAGAGAATTCCACCCCAGCTCCCCTTTTATATTGTTTGTGTGGAATGCGTCCACTTGGATGGAATACATAAAAATGTGGATGAAACCCTGTGTCTCTCGCAGGGAAAAACACTGAGCTCTCATGTCACAATATCTACACATTTAGAAAAAACTACGACCAAATTAATGTTATAATAATTATTAGCAGTCACCTTTGGCTCCCCATCATTATGCTGGTGCAAAAGTACTCCATGTATAACAGTTGTTGTTTTATTTTTTATTATTATTTTTCGCTGTCAGATTGCTATTATTATTATTATGACAGTGCAAGCAGCTATTACACATGTAGAGTAGACCTCTCTCGTCGAATGTGCTTTATACGAGATGAACTTCTTCTTCTTCTTCTTATTCTTACATGACATGGATGGAATAAGGGATACGCACTGTCAATAGGATCGCATCGAGTGCACCCCGTGTTTTATTGTAGAAAGGCTCTAAAAAGAGTTTAGGTAGGCCAAACCCATTATCTTGTTCGTAAGAAGGGCTTCTCGTCTCCTCGTCGACAGCTTACCCCTGCCGAGGGAGTCTAGAGTAGCCAGCCATATTGTTTTCTTCATCATTCTGATTACGGATCATCGTAGCAGTATTTATTCCACTATCTAGCTTTGATTATATAATCTCAGGGTGATGATGGAGCTGATGATGATGATGATGATGACGGTGATTGTGAACTTCACATCATTCTCTACTCTTACCCACTATACTACTACTATATACTTACCCACTGCTGCCCAACTCGCTGTGCGAAAAGGGCACTACTCTATTGCACTACTCTGTGCAGTAATACGTGAGGAATATTATCACATAACAAAGTTAACCTGAGCCGCACGCTACTTATCTTGCGAAAATAATAATATCAAACTAAATGGGTGATGGCATTTTGAATGTGGTGGTGTACGGGGGAATGATCATGATATGATGACTGACGACGATGTGTTGTGTGGACACAAGTAATATGATTGTTATTTTCAGGAACTTCTCAGATGTAGGTAGAGCAATAATAATATCCATCTCGTATTGTTTAGGAGAGTGGTTAACAACAGTAATCAAGCAGCCAGACTGCTCATCATTATACAATTACTGTTATACATATTATCGGGATGGAGCTGATGAGCGCGGTGGTGCACTACACCTTTCTGTTCTTCTGATCTGAAGCCCTCTTGTCGTACTACAAACAAGTGTTAAGAAAGAGGTGTAAGGTTGGCATGCATGTGAACTAGAAAAGATTTTCAAACGTAGTAATATACATATGAATAAGTAGTGTAGAGAAGAGGTGACATGGTTGCACTCGACGGGAGAGGTAAGGTAAGTGGTGCGGCGGAGCTCATTGTCAGCTCTAAATTCCACAAAAGGGAAGAGTGAAAAATTAAAAAAATACATAGTTGAAGAGCTCGTAATGAAATGTAATGTAATGCAAGCTCCTCGTTCACCCCCCCCCCCCTCCCTCTCTGAAATTTGTTGTTGATGAATAATATTTCGCGATTTGTGATCGGCCAATGGCAGAGCGAGATGCGATGCGATGCGATAGACTATATATGAATGTATCTTATAGATTGATAATGACCTACCAGCTAGTTATTAGTCATGTGTAATTATTGGCGTCTTTGACGTGGTGTCACTTGGTGGAAAATCATCATCGTCATGATATGGGCTGTACACATTAGCCATTTAACTGAAAAGGACGTCATAGGTATTTTCAATATATTTTGCAAAAATACGCTCTTCTCTTTTTCTTCTTCTTCGTCTTCTTCATTATCATTCCTCATTACCATTGTCAATCCGTAATGTGTTTTTGACTCCTAAGAATGAATCCTTTACTCTATTTGACTGAACCTCTAAAATGAAATATAGAGGATTAGGTAGACATTATTCATACCCAGCACATAGCGCATCACCATCATCATCTGATTGCCTTTCAATCATTTCAAGATCAACTCATTACGCGGTGGTGGTGGGAAATGGGGACATGTCTGTGCAAGAGAAGATGTGTCAAGAGTGAAAAAAGCGTTTTAGAGAAACATGTAAAGCACCAGAGGAATCCCGCATAATATGCATATCATTATCGGAGGAGCCGCGACCAAAAGTAAAACAAAAAAGCTGTAAAGCTGTAGAGATGAGATTCTTATTTGCTTGCTCCTGCTTGCTGACGCGACATGACATTGTTACCGGTGATGCGATGACACTTTTATTGCATGTATAATATGTGCAAGGGCACAAAAAAGAGAAGAACCAACGTTTTTCTTTTTTGAATAATTACCATTTGTGGGATGCATAATGTGATTAGGAAGAGTGTAAGATGGTGTGATCCTCGTGAAGAATGAGTTTTCAATGATGATGCTGAGCAGTCAACAACAATCTATATCAATGCTAACATTCCAATTTTCCAACAGATCATTTTTATTCTCTGGTTATCCATCAAAAATGCATGTGTGTGCCCCAAAGCGGACAAAAGCATGACAGTTCTAGCCTCAATATAAAAATCGGCTTTGAGTAAAATATATGACGTACTGTGAATAACAACACAAGAAACAACGAGCGCTGCTTGCTGCTGTCGTTATCATAAAACTTGCCAACTTGGGTAAAATGGCAAGGTGTGTGGCACAGCTTCACAGCTAGTCCACCCAACCAACCAAGCCTAGACCTTGGAGATTTATTTGAAATTTGAAGTTGACACCGTTGTTTATTCCCCTTTGCTACTTTTTTTTACCAAGTATTTATGCTGATTGCTCATTTGCTCATTAATGAGGGTATAAATGACTTAATGAAATATGCCCCATGCCTTTCGGCAAAAAATCGAAGAGAATTAACTCTCTCGCAGTAATTTTAATTGGGATTTATGGCTTAATTTGATCAGGTGTAATGTCAGTTACGACGACGGTTACGCATTAAAACGGTCTATTATGACGTACATTAATGAGTTAAAAATTTACAAACTACCTGTGACTTATCCCTATGTTTTCTCCTCGTTGCCTTTCGTTCGTGTCGTGTGTGTGTGGGACTTTGTGGCGTGCGGCCAGATTAGTCGGATTATAAACGCTCTTCTCTCAGCATTGTTTTTACAATTTTTTTTATTTAACAAATTATTATATGAAACCTGTGCGAACTGAGCATGGATGGTTACTGGTTACGTATAACGTATAGCACATAAATCAGGAGTTTAAGTACGATGACACGACGTGATGCGGCGAGTGCTGGCAGTGATGCAATGACAATGATTTACGCTTATATTTACGAGATATTTTGCATATTTTCATTGATTATTGCGCGTGCTCTACCTGCTGGCACTCTTTTGTACACTGATTAAGAAAAGGTAGTTTGTAGAGGTGCCTAATTTAATTTGAAAAATTTGCATTCTTTTTGAAAATCCAATGTTGCGTACGCATTTTATTGTTTCTGTGTGCGGTGGTGTGGTGGTGAGTGATGAGCTACTGAAGAAACAGGAACCCACGACGAGTAAGTCATATATCACATTAATATTCTGTGTTTTTGTAAATTATGTTGAGAACGTTTCCCACAGGATGTGCATATGGTTGCACTATATTGGGAAATCTCATTTTGATGCAATTGCATGGTTAGAAGAAACCGTCACATAAAGATAAAACGTCATTATAACATCATCTCGCGGATTTTGTGCGTCCTGGATCATTACATTTACATGCATATTTAGGAAATGGGATGGGATTTACCGTTGAGGGTCTTACAGGCTTCCTCCTCCTCGTCAGAAAACTAGTACTGCTCTGCAATTAATTGGTATCTTGCTATGAATCTCGTCCGTATTATGCTAGGAGCTGAATTTGAAGGTGTATATACGTATTTCGATATCGCAATTGTCTTTAAAATGGGTGACTACTCACTCAATTAGGCCTTCTCCTCTGTTATAATAACCAGTTTGCAAAAGATTAATAACCATTTAGCCTTGCGTAGCTCATAATTATAGAAAAAGGATGAATTTCCGTGTGATCCTTTTGCG
>JAANSN010002861.1:0-21483 GCA_036850665.1 Dicranocentrus wangi
AGTACAAACATAAAAAGCAGTGTAAACACAGAAGCACAACACGCAGAATAAACAGAGGGTAGTACAGAAAAGCACGCGCAAGCTATTGGGAGCAAGTTGTCTATATCTGCACTTGAGCGGTTTATTGATATTTCTACATTGGATTGGGTGGTTGAGAGCGTGGAATTTGGATGTATGTACCTACATTAGATTTAAGGTAGATGCAGATGCAGTAGATGCACACGAGACGAAAATAAACAATATTATTGTCGACATTCAGTCGTCGTTGTCGTCTTTTCTTATTTATGTACCAGCAGAAATCAAACTCGGTCCGGAATCCGGAATTGAAATCCCGTGATGTTTCGTAAATCGGAAAGATACACGGATTTACCTATACAGATTTGTTTTGTTATCATCATTATCAACTGATGGTGAGAACTGACATTGATTTCGATTAGCGAATTCTTGTTTCAGTTGTAAGTTGTGACTGTGACTGTAAGATTGAAGGTGTTTCGAAGGCGTGCGTGTGTGTTTTGGAACACAAGTACAGCTATACATACAGGAAAGAGTTGGCAGTGAAAAAATTAGTGTTGTGCTGTGCAATATGCTGGATAATCCCGTGATGTTTCGTAAATCGGAAAGATACACGGATTTACCTATACAGATTTGTTTTGTTATCATCATTATCAACTGATGGTGAGAACTGACATCGATTTCGATTAGCGAATTCTTGTTTCAGTTGTAAGTTGTGTTGTGACTGTGACTGTAAGATTGAAGGTGTTTCGAAGGCGTGCGTGTCTTTGGAACACAAGTACAGCTATACATACAGGAAAGAGTTGGCAGTGAAAAAATTAGTGTTGTGCTGTGCAATATGCTGGATATCAAGGAATGCAAGAAGATAACCGAGTTGGTGGACCAGTTGTCTACATCTGGGAAAGATAATATTGTGGATAAGCAACTTTTTAGGGAGTTAGCAACACATGCAGGGTTTGAAATAATGAAAGAATAATAATAATAATACACACATTTTAGTGTTTCCATTCACGTGTCCAACTGTAAGATGAAATCTGAATAAAGTATGGTGTTGCAGGCAGACGGAGGAGTATCTTAAATTCACGTTGGAGAAGCTCTTGTGCCAGTTGGAGCGAAAGCACTCTGAAATCCGCCTGGGTGCATTTCTAGTAATTGAGTTATTGTTTATGTAAGTGTACCCAAGGGTGAAGGGTGTTAAATATAAATACATGTTGAATGGTCTACGGTTCGTTGCTCGGGTGGGGTAAAGGAGTCCGGGCCCCTATTTTTTATTATGCCAATCGATACTACTTCTCATGAAACGCGTGCATCTCAAATATCAACGGCCTACGAGTACCCAGCCAAAAGTTATAGAGGTTTGAAAGAAAATTTTTCGAGGTGGTGTCCTTATGACCCCTATATGAAGGTACCAATCGACTCAAAATTAAATTCTAAGCAACTTTTGCCCTATACAATTTTGTCTAATATTGCTGCTAGCAAAAGTTATGGAGGTTTCAAATTTTGAAATTTCACAAATTGCAACTAGTATCAAGTGTCTGATGGAATGCGTTTGCGTGTCATGCTCGGTTGGGATAGGTTGGGACTTCCACTCAAGACCTCATAACTTCAAGTCTTCATAACTTTTGCTAGGGACAATTTGCGACAAAATTGTACAGAACAAAAGTTGCTTAGAATTTAATTTTGAGTCGATTGGTATCTTTATATATGGGAGTCATAAGGACACCACCTCGAAAAATTTTCCATGTCCCGAGAATTTCAAACCCCCATCCATGTTTCATATTTGAGATGCACGCGTTTCATGGGAAGTACTATCGATTGGCATAATAAAAAATAGGGGCCCGGACTCCTTTACCCCACCCCGTTGCTTCGTACTGTATTTCATATTTAAATGTAATATTCGAAACTCAAATTGAATTGTGTTTATGGCTATACAGGAAATCAGAATGCTTCAGGGAACTACTTTTAGACGAATTTCGCGTCTTACTGGAGCTCACCATCGAGAGCAATCCGGAGAAATTATTACCACCACCAATAGCCGCTGCGAAGAAGCTCAAACAGCGGGTGCTACAGGCAATTCATAAATGGCATTCCAATTTTCAGCAGTCTCACAAACGGTTGGCGTTGACTTACAACTATTTAAAACATCACTTGAAGGTACACGAAAAAGTCGACTTTGGTCGGGTAGATTATATAGTGTAATAGTGTATAGGGTACCAACAGGGAGCGAACAAAGTTTGTTTGTTGCAAGATAATTTTAACTATGATTGGTATAATTCAAAGAGACCCTGCACACAACATTAACATAAATAAAAATATCTAACCCAGCAGGGTCCACAGAAATGACCAAGATGAGTTGGGCTTTCGAATAAGCCCGCATTTATAAATGTACGATTTTCCACTGTGGAAGTATTATAAAATTTTGAACGTTACAAAGTTTCAAATGATATGGACATGATACATACACCATAGAGTTCTTACAAGGAGGTCGATTACAACTACGATTATCAAAGTATACTTTATATTATTACATAAACTAGGTAGGTGTGAGGTGGCTGAGATAATCATGGTTGAATTGAAATCCACACTCTGGGTTACAAAATTGTTTGACTTGCAACAGGCGTTTCACGAATAAAGAAAATATATTGGTCCCCGTTCTTGTCTGTTGGGAACCTTTTTCTGTACTTCGCGTAACGGTTTACGGTTTTGACAACTGGTTTACAATTACCTTCAAATTCCGTCATTGTTTCGTTGTTTTCCGTAGGTGGATTTTGATGATGCTTTAAAACGAAATGCATTCGAGCTGCAGCAGGAACAAGCGGAAAGAGAACGGCTGTCCAAAATTGTTGGAAAGAAAGTTGATGGAATAAAAAGTGAAATGGAGGAAAAAGCAGCGGAAATTTCTCGCATTGTTACTGAAATGAATAATTGCTTTTGCCTTCTGATACCTAAACCTAGTGATTTATTCCAAGAAGGGAAAACTGATGACTCCGAGGATTTCGGAGAAGGAAGTGTGAATTTACGAGAGCATGGAATTGCTGACCCGAGAACTATTATTTCAATTAATCTTTCAGAAAAGCCACCACAGATAAAAATTACTGATGACAATTCAGTAGTCATTGACAGTCTAAAGGATTACCATGCTGAGCTTAAAAATGGGTATCTCCCAGTCATAAAGAAATGGGCCCAGGTTGTATCCAAGTCAGGTTGTTTAAGATTTCAATCAAGATACAATAATTTCAGATCAATTTAAAGGAAGAAAAAAGAAAACAGTCTTAGCGATTAGAATCACCAATTTATTAGGCTGCATAGCTGTGTCCGTTGCTCGCTCGCTCCGTTAACAGGATAACTCAAGAACGGTGTGGAGTTTTAAATTGAAACTTCAGTAACTTCACACACTGCTTCTTTACCATAATACCTTGGACAAGTTTGAGTTTGAGCATACGGTGTAACCGGAAGCGGACCATCTGAACCTCACCTCTAACCTAATCTAACACAACATGAAACATGAGCTAATAATGTTGTACATTGTACACATCGAGATCTGTCGAAAATATGCAATAATATTGAAATATTATGAAAAATTAACCAATTACTCCCCTATGAGTAAAACGGTTATGCAATATGTTGATCGGAAGCTACTACCCTCACCCTCAAGAACATCCCGTTGGAATCAAATTGCGCCAACGTGAAGTTACAGGACCCAACAGGCTGGAATTTTATTTATAGGTTATGTTAGGTTGGAGAAGGGGGGGCAAATATGAGGCAAATGATCCCCGTGCTAAGAGCGGTCGAAATGTGCAATAATAGCTTTTAGTTAAGCTACATTTTTACATAACCGTCGATGCTAATCGGAAAAACTGTTTTCATCATTAAATTAGTTTGGATTGAGTCCATATAAGTCTGCGATTTACCATTATTAAAGTATTTTAGAAAATTCTAATATTGCTTTCACTTACAACCATTAGATGACACAAACTTATTCAGGAAAGTAATGGATATCAAGGGACTTGTCGAAGAAGAAATAAAACGCTTTGAAGAGTTACGCCTAGTGGAATCTAATAGCCTACCTGACAGTACTGGTATGTTGTTATTGTTGTTAGTACGTTTCCCTGTTTGTTTGAATTGAATGGAACTGTAAGCGTTAAAGATTTGCGGGCAATTGTACTGATTGTGTTTCTTGAGAGTAGATGACAGCGATTCAGACTTTGAAGAAGTACCTGACAAAGATGGCTTTGAAGAACAAGTGGAGGCGCCACCTGTGTCGCTCACTTTGTCATCCTCTTCCACAGTTACCATAGTGCCAGATACTTCCAACGAAAAAGATTCTACGAAGGATTCTTGGAGACCTTGGAAGGAAACGATAGAAGATGCTGATGTATGGTTTGGTTTCGTGACCCTTTCAAACTGCATGACGCCGTTCTTCGTCGTATTTACGTATTTAACTATAGAAGTATTTGCATCTTACAGGATCCCACTACACGCACCGCAACTTTATACCAGCTAAACGCAAATAAATTAAAACCTGTCACAGCCTCAGTAACAAGTAGCCAGATTATAGATCAACTTTCAAAAGATACCAATGCTAATGAATTCATAGATACCAAGGTTGTCGAACACGAGATCCCAGGTCCAAGTAAAAGTTGCGCTAGTCGTAAAGAACGGCTACTCAAGTTTGCTCCGAAATTACCGTACGATGTTGATTTGTACCATTGGGAAGATGAAAAACTAATTGCACCTTCCGTAGAGATGTATGACATTGCTTAATTGTGATATATGCCAATTGTTACATGTGATTATTTGCGTATTTATTGTTTTTAACACAACTAATCTTAAGAATTGCGTGGAAAACAGAGTTGAAACTGATGGTCACAAATTCTGGACACCTAAACAAGACAGAGCTGGAGAGGTCATTGCAGATCCCGAAGGCATTACTTCATTAAGAACTAGAGTTATTGAGTTTACCGGAAAGTTCGAACCTGTAAGGTGGAGCTGTAGAACTCCATTACCAAGTGGGAGATTATGTCCCAGAAAGGATAGATACAAAGTTAGTAATGTTCAGCCATGCAAAATCTTCCAATCCAAATTTTCTCCTATTAGTATTAATTACATAGATGGAGATCCTACAATCCATTTATTGATTATTAATATTATTCTCCGATCCTTAGGATCTGGATTTTTTTTGTATTAGTGGTGTTTTAAATACCGCAAGCGACACTGGTAAATACGGAATATATGGTCACGTTGTTAAGCATAGCTGTATTCGTTTGTAGTGTCCACTACATGGCAAAATTATTGCCAGGGATGAAATTGGGAATCCGGTGAACCCTGATGATATTGCTAAAATAGAAGCTGAAAAAGCTAAAGCTGAAGAAGAAAGACCGCCAGACTGGCAAGATCCTGAATTTTTACGCGATATCGAGGCACGTATTCAAATTCCAATATATGATCACCGTTTTCCAATATTATTTACTATTTAAAACAAAACTCAACGAGGGTTAAACTTAATTACCTAGGCTCAAACTGGAATGGATCTTACGATCCGACCTGCCAAAAGAGGAAAGAAGAAAAAATTCTCTGAGACGTATCCAGGATTGACAGACATTGACAAGAAGAAAAACACCCCCAGAACTAGACTCGAAAAAAAAGTTCTCAACAGGTATGGTATATTAACAAATACAAATTAACAAGTAACTTTTGCCGCCGAAACGTCTTTGGTTTACATATAATGCAAGCGTACGTAAATCATAATCTTTACAGAAACGCTTTAAAGCGCGTTGCCACCACTATGGACTCCTTGAGCCACAAGCGGTCTCATGATAAGTTTGGTGATCAATGGAACTACATATTCAATGAATAATGTTGTCAACGGCGTGGCGTGTATTATTCACTTTTCAAAGTGATTTCTGTACTTGTGATTGGTAGGATTTATTATTATTAATATTTTAATTCATTGAACACTTTTAATAAAAGTATTTTTGTACAATTGTGATTTTGGACGTAATCAATTTATTTGATCAGCATTATAAAAATGAGCTTATCGGTATCGGTGCTTTTTATTGATGTAGAGTATATGTAAAAAGGTCCTCGTTGCAATGGCAACGGAATATATATAGTCTACATCAATATAAAACGTCCGGTATTTGTAAACCGGAAAGGTTTAAAATTACTTATTTGGGAAGGAACATAATATTTTCTACTTTTTGTCTGGTAAATTGCTCCACTACTTTAAAGATATTTGCTATTTCTGGCGGCGACAATTCACTCAAAATTCTTCGGTCATCGTCACAGAGAATATGTACAAAATCTCGGATTGTTTGGTTGTCATTCTTGTCGTTTACGAGTCTTAGCAGAATATGCACAACCTAGATCAAAATAACGATAAAACATACTAGTAGTGTTTGCACTGTGGCCACAGGAACTTACACGGACCAGAGAGCTAGACTGTAGTTTACGTAACAAACCTTTTTTAAGATAATGCGACGAACAGCCCCGACGTGGATAGTCTCGTCTTCGTCCATAGGGTCATAACATTCACGCAACCAGCCAAGAGGAAATCGTAAAATATCTAAGAATTTATCTATGGCACTTTTTAAATGGAAATCTACAGCACGACGCCACTTTAGTTCGACTGCTTCGTGTTCTCTTTTCTTCTTCTCATAAACTGTTTTGTCTGCCAGCGTTGCTGCAAGTGGAAGCTCGGACTCCTCGAAAGCTGGCTTTTGACTTAGCGCCTTCTTCCATAAAGTCAGAGAGTCTTCAGCAGCCTACCAAAAACGAATTATTGAAAGTATAAGCATAAAGCAATAAAGCAGTGTGTCCTTGGAGTTATCTTGAGCATAACGCTCCAGGTCAATTCCCCCCATGAGACAATTTCCCCTTTTTTATATTTCTGACATAATGTAGCCTCAAAATTGTATGGTAGAAGGACGATTTACACTTAAAATCATATAAAATTATAGAATATTGTCCAATGCGAGGTTAGGTTGTGTTAGGTTGGGAAAAAATTGGGGAATTGTCCAGGGGGGAATTGTCCTAAGTAAGACCCGAGCATAATATGCACTCTCAAAAGTAATCTACTTACCAAATACACATTGTAACAAATGTATTCTCGAACAAGCGTGTTTTCTAAGGTATGATGGAATTCCGTAACTTCCCGAATATTTTCCGGAGTAATCTAAAATTTGAAAACTCATATCACAAACTACGCATAATAGCTAATACGTGAACACAATATCTACGTGAACGAAATTCTTATATGATACCTGACCGATCAACTGTTGAACCTTTTCTATATTTCCTAATGTCAAATACTTCCTAGAAATCCAAATGGTGTATTTTAGGAGCTCGTACATAACTTGCGCAGAATTCTCAACCTTTCCGTAGCAGCATCTGATCCAGTCAAGATTTTCCACCGAGAAATTATCCTCCTCGTCTCTCATTTTATCCACAATAGCAATACCAATTCCGAGGACATCCAATTCGTTAGCTTGAGATGAATTTAGAAATTCTTGAATTTCTTGGTGGGTAAATCGCTCATTTGGCTTGATGTGACGAACGATCGTAGCAATTTTCTTTTCATCCGATAATTTTTGAACGTAAAATGGAATCATTACTGTCCCATGAATGTCAACTAGAGTCTGTTAAGAAAATTACAATTTACAATACAATACAATACACAATATTAATAATCTGATTTAAATTTCTGATGCATATGAATAAAACAAACTTAAAGCAATAAAACTTTGCAAACAATACTTACTGATACATAGCTTTCCATGCACATGTCCATCAGTCGTTGTGTGTAAGGCAAATCGACAATTGCAAAGAAGAGCAACAAATGACTGAAGAACCGCACCAACTGTCCATTCAGCAAAGGGTGTTCATCAGTTTCCCTGTATAGCAAATAGCAAATTTGATTGACACAAATTTTCTCACAAGCGTGTTTCTTTCACGAAATGTCACTTTCGCAGTTGATAATGCGCACAAGAATTGTATGCAAATTGCCCAGACTATAAGGATGACCAAGAAGAGAGCTCGAGATATCCGTCCGAGACGGAGAACTAACCCATATCTTTCTCAAGTTAACAATTACGAAGTTTGCCTACTTCAGTGATCACATGATAATATTATCACACAACGCAACTGTTATTACATTTATTACAACGTTTAAAACAGAACGTGAACATAAGATTTAGTGAAAATTATTATAATTATTATAATCCTTTCGTAGAATCCATCTGTAGCATCCATCGGGGGTTACAAATTATAGGAACGTCGGAGAAGTGCACATTTTCTGGTAAAAAACGGTGCCCTAATACTAATACCTTTATACTAGAATATCTGTTGACGAATATATGCCCTAGAATCAGAGTTGGGTATCATAGGAACGTCGGAGAAGTGCACATTTTCTGGTAAAAAACGGTGCCCTAATACTAATACCTTTATACTAGAATATCTGTTGACGAATATATGCCCTAGAATCGGTATCGGCGTGCTTTAATAGCTTTTACTGATGATTAAGCTTTTATTAGCGGGTTAATGATTTTTTATTCTCCAGTCGCAATCTCGGCCGGATATCTCGAGCAATCTTCTTGGCCTTTCTTATAGTCTGGGCTAATGTTTCGTAGCTATTGAACTTCCTTGGGGGCAAAGTAGTGTTCGTTTTCACTTTTCACGATAAAAATGACAAGCATTCAATCATCTCAATTATCGTATTCATAAGACAATTTAACTACAAAATTATTTACATGCGTTAATTTAGATTTAATTTTTGAGCATTTGATTATCATTTGAAACATCACAAAACAGGGATTTAAAATTCATGAAAAACTGAGATAGGAGCATGATCGCCGGGCGCTACCCAGAGTTTCAGGGATATTCTGAAATCCCCGTAGTTGGCGCTCGCTTACTACCGCATTTTTTGCAACCCCGCAAAAAGCCAACATAGTCAACTTCTCTCTAACTTTGTTAGTTGAAAAAGAACGCATTTTTTTTTTAAAAAAAATACTTACAAACAAACTAACCTAAGAAATCAAAACTTTCGTGGCACAAGCTTACAAGATTTGAGGTATTGCAACTTCCAATTGCTCGACAAAATAATCCAGTTTGTCCGTCATGATACATCTCTGAAGTAACTGAAAAAAATATTCTGGGGAATTAACTGGCTCCAATTTGCTAAGGGCGTCAACGTCTTCAATGCATTTTGCAATGGATAAGCGTTGACTCAAGTAAGATTCTGGAAGTTCTTTGCGATTATTTGGGTTCGATAAGTTTCGCAAAGAAGACTCAACGATGGAATCAGTGGAAGCCTTCAAGTATGCCCAAAGCTATAAAAGCATTCAATTAGTCTAGTCAATAGTCAATACAATATTCAAAATTCTACTTTCATAAAGTTGATCATTGCTAACCCTATCTTCCCAGTTATGAGCGATGTCTAACATTGACTGACGATGACCACATGCAGCTCCGAGTAAAGCTCTATCATACTTCGACAAACTGTTCTTTTCACACACGTGCCATGTGATTGACTTCCACAAGTCCCTCTTTCGATTTCCATGTATGTCAAAATCTGGTTGTGGTCTTGCTTTCCTTTTCGATTTTGGTAAATATTCCATGGATGGTAACACTGCACGTTTTCTAGCTCCTTCTTCCTCACCGGTGTCCGGATTAACTTGAATCTTTGATGTATACTGATACCCGGTCAGTGCGGCGGCTTTAACTCGTTCACCAGACTTCATGAGATATGTAATAGCATTTTCAATGCTACCGCATCTGACATAGTAGAATGCGCCTTTCAAGACTTTCCCATTTTCTTCCTACATACGTTTTTTGTTAGTATTAAACCCAAAATACTGTCAATATACTTACAAGCAAGAAGTGTACCTGCCATTGCCTGTCAGCAAGATTTTACTGCCATGAAAATTAGCATAACAAAAAGTGTGCTAATATAAATATTTGAATAACAATAAACAATTTATGTATACACTAATTTACTACCTACAAACGGTTTGGCGTGGCACTAGGGTCAGGTCAGGTAAAAACAATTCTTGCTTGATTTGATATATATTGATATAAGTGACTTCCATATCTACTGACACGATGTCATTGTCAATTCTACAATTTAAACAATTACTCCATACATACATCGTCCAAAGGGTGAAGCTGTTTTCCTTCTCTGAATGGAGCATCTGGGTCTACCTGGGTAATCATTGACTTACTGCTAGCCTTATTGATCAGTTTATCTTTCTTCAGCGTTTCCCACGTGTGCTCCCATATGAACAATTTTTCATTGAGATCCGGAGGTCCATGTTTTTGGAAATTGCTCTCCAGCCACGTCATAATTCCGTACATCTTTCATGAAATTTTTCCCAATTTTTTTATATTTTTAAGTCAGTCCAGAAAAAAATATATAACCGAATTCTGTTCTTACTTCTTTTAACATTGGATCCGACGCGATAAGCGCGTGAACGTAAGGTTCTTCGTTAACACAATATTTATCGGGAATTGGCTGGTTAAACACTCCTTCAGTTGACGTTCCATCATCGTAAAGTCTCTCAAAATACAACAACTTGATCAAGTCCCACGTTTCACACTCTTTACGTAGAAAATGCTGGATCTTAACGAGGAAGAAGAAAGCAGCAATTTCATTACACATTACCACGTTTCCATTAAAATCCTCAAATGCTTACTCTCAAATCCAATTTTAATTGATTGACAAGCATATTACTTCATACCTTTTTAGCAGTTGCGTCAGAAAGATCAGTCTCGTTATTTTTTTCATGTTGCAACGCTAAATCCAGACTCCTGATCCACTCATTCATCACTTCAAAAATTTGAGACATATCCGCCATGGCTTGAATCGTAATACCAAAGTGATGATACAGGGCTTCTATAGCTGCCAAACCCACCCAGAGTGATTACATGTTTAATTTGTCTTCTAAATGACGCATTTTTAATTTAAAATTTAAAAATATCAATTAATTTGTTAAGTAAAAATCTGTTATACCTCCAACAAAATCATTTGCCCCGCTCGCTGACAATGTTAGCCGATTTTTTGTTCTTTCTCTTTCAAGGGCCAACTCAAACGGGGATGGCTCCATAACTGATCTTCTGGTGTCATTAAGTAGCATTGATCTAGTGTCTTCAAACACTTGCTGGAGGGGATACGCGTAACTCTGTCGTGGCCGAGCAAAACTTCGCCTGTTGCTCCCTCTTTCCCCTTCTTGGGGGAAAGGGGTAGATGTAAACATACTCATAGAATGCTCAAACACTCTAAATCTTATTTATGCTATTATATAGTAGGTATTTAGTATTTAGGTATTTCTCGACCAGAAAGATCTGCAAGTGTCCAGCCAGTCGGCTTTTAGCGGCTACTTATTACTTACTGCTACTACAAACGAAAACAAAAACGTGAAAGGATTTGAACGAAGCGTTTACAATTTTACAAAGCTTGTGATATTATTATTGTCGCCCGACAATTTGTCAGCCGGTGCCTTGGATGGAACTATTTGAAACGGCAGCCTTGCTTCCTATAATACCTAATTCGTTATTCTAGTTTAGTAGAACACATAATCACTAATAATACACTACAAACTAATACATGATCATTTCAAAATTCACAGTCACAGGTTAAGAAATTCAAGAAAGTGAGATATTTTGGCAAACAATTAACCATACAGAAATAGGAAGGAAGAACCAGCCAAACACAGAGGTGGAGAGGGATTCTCTATCTGTCTACTATCTACCCATCTGAAAGGTGTGGACAGATACCCGCCAGCGTTCCCCAGCATCCAATTTACACTCTCTAGCACCGCACACGATTTAGACTTTCTTTCTAGCATCCAATTTAGACTCTCTAGCACCGCACACGATTTAGACTTTCTTTCTAGCATCCAATTTAGACTCTCTAGCACCCAATGCAATGTAGCCTTTCCAGCACCCAATTTGGCCACGTTCACTAACAGCATCCCGTTAACTCACGTCACTCCCAGGGTTGCGCTATATGATATATGTATGTATGTATTGAGTTTATTGCAGATATCCATTTTTCTTGAGTGCTATTATCAAGACTCTCTGGACAATCCATAGGTTACAATAGTCAGAAAAAAGTAGGAACATAAGTCAATATAAATATTCAAAATTATATTATAAAATTACAAATGGTCAAATATATGTCGCTCAAAAGCTACAAACCTCACCTCAGGAACAACATGCCGTTGGAGCTGGGTTGCGGCAACCCTCCAGAGTGACGTTATAGGGGGCCCAGCATGGTCAATAGATAGCTTTTATATAACCACGTATTTGACCGTATTAATTTAGATGTGATGTGAAAAGTTACGGATGTGAATGTGACTAAAGGATATTTTTGTTTTAGGTTGTGTTAGGTTACGTGAGGTGAGAGGTTAGGGATATATGGAAATACTGATTAATATAGTGATTATGATTTGATATTTACGGCGAGCTTATGATCTTGCCATGTCCGTCCGTGATGGAGAGACGAATTCGGGTGGCGGAGATGTTAAACTGGATGTATGGATGTTACGGCAGGGAGTCTAAATGGGATGGTGAGATGCGATCTATAATTCGGGTGGTGGAGAGGCTAAGTGGGATGATCACATCACGAATGATGCGATATGGAGAGACGAATTCGGGTGGTGGAGAGTGAAGAGTCTAATGAGATGATGTGATGGGGAGTCTAAGTGGGATGATGTGCTGAAGAGGCGTTATTGGGTGGCGGCGAGATCCCGTCTGCAGGGGGTGCAGGCAGTTTCATGGTTATTCATTCAAAATACGAAACACCGCCACTTGAATCATGCATTTAATGGGGAATGTTGGAATCCATTTTCCGCTGATTTCACCGGAGGTTATGAGAGCATTTACAATTTACGGTACTTCTGCGTCTAGTAGTAATCCGTATATTGGATTCATGCATGGTAAAAGTTAGGGTTTTGGCTTTTATCCCAGCATCTGGTCGCTGGTCGTAAGAATCGTCGTCTTGTGAGTGGGTAGATGGTGAACATATGGCAAGAAATATGAAATGGAAAACCTGCGAAAAGTACAATATTGTATTGTAATTTTTTGTTTTGTAACGTACGTAAATGTAGATGGTACTTTTTTACCCGTGCCGTGTGCGTGTATCTCTAATCCATGTTCCCTATAAGTTCGCTACATATACGTTAACGTCACACAATTCAATTCCTACATTGGGCATTGGGTCACATTCACATTCACATATGTATCCCGTTCCCGTTCTGATTGTGACTTTGTGATAATTGACAATGCATTTTACTCTTAAATTGTCATGTTGTATAGATTACTCATAAAAACCAAATCATTATTTGTCGCTGCAGACTGCTGTGATGACTGACTTTTACTGTTAGTAGTTTGAAGTTTGCGTGTTCAACAAACCGCTGTGCCTTGGTATATATTATATATATTGGACGCTAGAAATGTATCGCTCATCCATGGTTCATAATATAATAACAATAACAGTTTATCTTTCTACTGCATTATCAATATCAACATAAAGGCAAAGGTTTGAGACGACATGAGATGAAATGAATGAACATGACAAGATTGTTTCGTAGCACTCCTTCCATCCTGGAACATGTGACTAAATCCAAAATCCATCCATATGTTAACCTGAATTCACCAGTATGGCATGCATGTGCATGGTGTGACTTATTCGAGTGATATTGATATTTTACTTTGAGAGAGAATGACGAGTTGGTGAATGTGAGTTTTTCCATTCCATTCCATTTCCATCATAATCACAACATAACCAATTCCAAATTCCAATAGCGATTCCGTGACTCCAGATTTACCTGAGTGTGTGGGGTGGAATCATGTTGTTGTAGTGGTTTAGATATTCGTCTATATAGAATAGAGAGTGATAATTTGTAATTATATAAATACAATGTCATTACGACTTACACTATTAATCCATTTGCATTAATGTACAAGAAGATTTCTAGCGAATGCACTGCTATAATTATAATACTGTGGGTACTAAAATACTATACCCATATACCCATACGATTTACAGTAAATGTAAAATGTAAATCAGTCAGATTTTGAGCTAACCAACGTACCTACTACCTACCTATGTTGCCGTGTCTGCGTGCGTCTTCTGTTCATTCATAGATATTGCTTGAGCCATCACAAATGTGGTATTAACTTAACTCAGTAAGTCACGCACGCACATAAATATAGAGTGAAGCAGGCAAGGCAAGGCAGGAGGGTAGACCTTTTGTGGGTGAGTGTGAGTGATGAATAGTGATGTGATGATGATACTACTGTGAACTGAATACGCTTGCTGATGAGATAATGAGCTATATGCTGGATGCTGGCATAAATGTTATGCATATTTACTTTGGACTGGGTGTTGTCTTCTGAATCAATTAAGTGCAACAGTTGGTTTGTTATATATACCAGTGGCCATCTCCTTCTGGGTGTGTACAGGTAAGAAAAACCGAGAAGCGAAGAAGAAAAGTATAATTTTTTTTAGAATTCCGGCCCTTTGAAAACTGCCCAATTGGAACTTTCGAAGGTAGCTAATTCAAATTATTATTATTTCGAAGATTAGGCATGTGTTTGTATTTTATATATATATGAGATTTTAAGATTATGTAGCAGTTGCCAATTCCTAAAACTTTATCTACCTTTTCGTATACTCATGTACCTGTTTTTTATTAGTGGATGTGAGTTGAACGTAGAAAATCTGTTGAACTGTGGAACCTTCCTAAAGGTCCGAACTCCGGAGACCCAAAATGTCGTCCTTATTTCAAAGTGAGGAGATGACCTTGTGCCAACTGTTCCTACAGTCGGAAGCAGCATACAGTTGTGTTAGTGAACTTGGGGAATTAGGCCTCGCCCAATTTCGTGATGTAAGTATACATTCATCTTCACATACATTATACATACATCATCAATAATAATATCATCATCTTCTCTTCTTCACTTCAGTTTCATCTGTTAATTCTGTTGTAATACATATATTTTTTATTCCTTATTTCCATATACCTACAACCTATATGCCTACGTATGTATATAAGTACTTAAGTACATGTGTCGTGCATTGCATACACAAACCTTAACCTTGGTCATTCATGGTCCCTTATTCACTTTAAAATATAGCTTAATCCAGGAGTGAACGCGTTCCAGCGCAAATTTGTTAATGAGGTTCGAAGATGTGACGAAATGGAGCGGAAACTTCGTTATCTGGAGAAGGAAATTAAGAAGGATTCTATACCAATGCTAGATACTGGAGAAAATCCCGATGCTCCGCAGCCAAGAGAAATGATTGATCTTGAGGTGAGAACTATATATCCTTCACTTCACAACTACAGTTATATTAAAGGGTAATATCACATTTTAAATCACACAGGCGACATTTGAGAAATTGGAGAGCGAGCTTCGCGAAGTCAACCAAAACTACGAGGCTCTCAAACGCAACTTTTTAGACTTGACTGAATTACGTCACATTTTGCGTAAAACCCAAGTTTTCTTCGATGAAGTAAGTTTGCCTTAGCTTTGATGTGATGACATAATATATCGTATAATATAGTTTATTTATGCAGTTGACCAAGCTGATGTAGTCACATAATAGTAGCTTGAAAACGACAATAAACATTAGTAAGGAATAATAGTATGGGGAGTAGGCTATGTAGAACTCTTATCTACGGCTGCTCTACTACTTGCCAAACTTGAGAGAAAGCTTCTGGTAAAATAAAACTCTCAAAACGCAGAAGATAAATTTATTAAGAAAATGTTTACAGTGGTTGTCTTGTTCGTTTCAACTAAGTGTTTTTTGTAGTCCTTGTTTTTGTTTGTAATATGATGAACCGGAAAAAGACATTGGTTCACTGTTTTCAAAATTATTTCTGTTGTGTCGTCAATCTCTTTTCATGTCATTTTCGCTTTTTTACTCACACAAGTTTTGCAAACGTGAAATAGTCAAGTTTGACTTAACGTATTGATTGATGGAAGGAAAGTGAAATGTAGGTACATAGGTAGTTGTGTTTTGATGTCAGCAATGTTAGCATGAATTTTCCAAGATGTATACTTCTTGCAACTATATTATTGAATAATTAATGAAATTGGTAAAGTGCGTACACTTCGTTTAGGTATGCATAAATCCAGTTACTATCGGCAGGCTTCAAGTTATACGGTAAAAACAGGCAAAATCGATGACCCATTCGGGTCATTTTTCAGGGGTTATATGGGTTTCCGCCAAAAAGTTTCAACGGTTTTAGAAACTACACAACAAGAGCTATCCATTTCCAATCACAAGAACCTCCTAGCTCCTTGTATTATACCATGTATTTAGTATCTTGCTCGGTTGGGATTGGTTGGGTTAGCTGAGCAAACCCCATAACCTATCCTAACCTAGCATGGTTTTATATGTGAAAGGCTATATGTCGATGGAAAGCCACCACCCGCATCCTCAGGAACAATATGCCGTTGAAATTGGGTTGCGGAAACCACCCAGAGTGGAGATACGGGGGACGGTATGCTATATTATAAAATTTCACCCTGTCTGGTCCCCTGTATCTCCACTCTGGGTGGTTTCCGCAACCCAATTTCAACGGCATATTGTTCCTGAGGATGGTGGCTTTCCATCGACATATATAGCACAACCCTGGGACTCAACGGCATCAAATTAACGAACTTAGCCACGACCTTTTTTCAGTAAATAGTAGTAACAATTTGCGAGAATTCTCGCGCAACTTAGAAACATACCTTTTGGATTTAATTTTATGCGTCGGATCTGGGGGTCCCTTTCAAACGTCGGGCGTCGGGTATACACTGTATAAGATTTGAAGATTTATGTTATGAAATTGTTATGTTAATGTTATGTATCAATTAAGGTGCATGTTTAATGTCCAATCTGTAACTATGAACAGCATGTATTACGCTGCCGTTTTTCTTAAAATCTTCTCTAACTACAAACTGTAGAAGCCAACTCTAAATTGATGCATAACAGTGTCAGATTTTTTCCGATGGGTTGTTTTGTTACAACTTGGTACATGTACATGGTGATTTTGGTGTTGGTTGGATTGGTATCGATGCATGATGTCGGATATTCGGGAATATGTTCAGATGGGTGCAGTAGCAGGATCTCCGGGACACTTGACTGGTCAAAGTCCATCAACCCCTGATGATGAGCATGTCGGTCTCCTTTCAGAAGAAGGAATGGGTCGTGGACATAGCACCACAGCAAAATTAGGGTAAAAATTCAAATCCATTTTGTGTACACACTGTTTTTACGCACTTTTATGTTCCATCGGTTATCTTGTATGTCACTTCGGGTGGGTTTACGAGTTTACAATACACACTATGTTATCGATCGTCTTCAGTTAACTCGCGTAGTTCTAGTTGTTTCCAACTACCATTCTATTTTCTCTATTTACCTATATAGTGTCCATGTCATATGTCCATGTGTGTTACGTACGTTACGTGTCCCGGCTCAGCATAATTCTGTAGCGTACTAGCGCGTACATCTCTTGGTGGCGGTACTCGGGAGTCGGTACTTTAACCGGTTTTATTAGATCAAGCAAAGTTTATAACGCAAATGACGCGAACAGCTTTACACAGTTAATTAGTGTTCAAATTAGTACTTCAAAACCTTTAAGAGCTTTTCAGAACAAATCCAGTTTAGTACAGCTAATTTTTTAGAATTTTGGCACAGTATAGTATGAAGGAACATGCTAGACAGTAGACAGCTAAATATTATACTCGCCGCCGTAAATTCATAAAATGCGTACCTAATTTCATGATGCTTACCTCTGTTAAAAAAGCGTGAGGGCGATGGTCAGGCAGCTGCACCTCAACCTCCACCTACCCAAAATTTGGAGGAGGCAAATTTCTCGGGACGGATTGCACCGGGTAATGCCCCGGCTCAACTTGGGTGAGTACTTTATTAAAGAGTGTCAATGAAGACTGCCTAGAAATGGGAAATAATAGGCAGCAACTTGCAGACCTTAGACATCGTGAATAACACAAATTTTGAACACAGTATTACACAACAAGAAATACAATGTAGACATTATAAACGCCCAAGAGTACGTTTAATATAAACAGTTTTGCATAAAATCTAGGGCATAACTCGACAACGGATGACAGTGACTGCTCAAATCATACATTTTGATTTCTTCCTTTTTCTCTTCTATTGAAAAGAATGTTTCAAGAGTTTTGTCTGGACGATCGAGACTTAACGGGAGCTTCGAACTTTTAACTAATAAGGACTTTTAAGACCGATATATGTATTTTTACTTTCATGATGTAATGATTTCAGCTTTGTGGCTGGCGTGATTTTACGAGAGCGTCTACCCTCATTTGAGCGTATGCTATGGAGAGCGTGCCGTGGAAATGTGTTTTTGCGACAGGCTGAAATCGAAACGCCATTGGAAGATCCTGCAACGGTACTCGCAATCAGAAGTGATAAATAGACAAGTAGTGATTTGATGTTGCAATGTCACAATATACTTTATAATTAAAAAAAAGATTTTTTTTGGTTTGATAGGGAGATAATGTGTATAAGACTGTATTCATCATCTTCTTCCAAGGGGATCAGTTGAAGGCTAAGGTGAAGAAAATATGTGAAGGCTTCCGGGCAACGCTATATCCATGCCCGGACTCGCCAGCAGAAAGACGAGAAATGTGCATTGGAGTTATGACACGAATTGAGGATTTGAACACGGTACATATGAGTAACCTTCAAATTAAAGCATTTTATAATTATTTACAATTAAAGCAGAGTATAATTTGAAAAATAAACAATTCCAGGTACTAAGTCAGACACAAGATCACCGTCACCGGGTTTTAGTTAGCGCAGCGAAAAACATCCGCAGCTGGTTTATCAAAGTCCGGAAAATCAAAGCAATATACCATACTCTTAATTGCTTTAATGTTGACGTTACTGAAAAGTGTTTAGTTGCTGAATGTTGGATTCCAGTGGCTGACATTGATAACATTCAGTTGGCTTTGCGCCGCGGAACTGTAAGAATTGCACAGAAACATCACCCAAGGACTTATATTACCTATCTACACAGGCTGGGTTTTAACGAATTTCGTAAAATTATACTTTAGGAACGTGCTGGCTCTTCAGTTCCACCCATCTTGAACCGAATGGCTACAAGTGAAGAACCACCGACTTACCATCGGGTCAACAAGTTCACCCGAGGTTTTCAAGCCCTCATTGATGCTTACGGGATAGCGTCTTACCGGGAAGTGAATCCCGCTCCGTACACAATCATCACATTTCCATTTTTGTTTGCTGTTATGTTTGGGGATGCTGGCCACGCCCTCATTATGTTATCCTTTGGAGCTTGGATGGTCCTTTGTGAGAACAAATTGATGAAAGTGAAAAGCAAGAACGAGGTTTGTTTCTATGATTTGATTACGTACGTTTTGAGTTTAATGTGAGTTTGATTCGTACTACAAAAATTTTCCATTTTGATGTTTAGATCTGGAACATTTTCTTTGGTGGTCGCTACATTATCTTACTCATGGGCTTGTTTTCTTTCTACACCGGCATCATATATAACGATTGGTTTTCCAAATCGTTGAATGTTTTCGGCTCGGGATGGTTTGTAAATAGCTCGGTTCATTCCAATGTTTCCATCATGACTCACCACAAGGAGGAAAAGGATGTCATGTTAGATCCAAAGACTGGCTATTACGACAAACCCTACCCAATTGGGTTAGATCCGGCTTGGCAAATGGCGGAAAATAAGATTAATTTCTTGAACACATACAAAATGAAAATTAGCATTATTCTTGGTGTCTGTCACATGTTATTTGGCGTGATGCTGTCTTTATGGAACCACGTTTACTTCAAACGAATGGTCAACATTTTGTGCGAATTTATTCCACAAATTATTTTCCTTTTATTCCTCTTCATGTACTTGTGCATCCTCATGTTCCATAAGTGGATCTGGTATGGCGCAAATTTGGAGAAGGAATTTGATGAGCACTGTGCACCCTCTATTCTCATCACATTTATCAACATGGTACTCTTTAAGTACGACGACTTATCGAAATGTGATCCTAAACTTCAGTGCTGCACGCCGTTCATGTTCAGCGGGCAGAAGACGTTGCAAATGTGTCTCGTTGTGATCGCCGTGATTTGTGTCCCCTGGATGCTTTTTATTAAACCCTTCGTGTTGCAATCCCAACACAAAAAGAAAATTGCAGCAAATGGAGGATCACTTCATGGGGGCACCGGCGAGCCAAAAATTAATCATGGTTCAGACATTGAATCCGGCGAGACTTCGGAGCTTCCAACACCAGTAGACGGAAACAATTCTGCAGTAGCTCATAACTCTGCAGGAGGTGGACATGGTGACGGAGAGGAATTTGAAATGTCTGAAATTTTCATTCATCAAGGAATCCATACCATTGAATACGTTCTCGGCTCGGTCAGTCATACTGCAAGTTACCTGCGTCTTTGGGCTTTAAGTTTGGCTCATGCACGTAAGTTCCCAACTCCCCACAGAATTGTTAAAACTTGTTTGTCGTAATAATACGCAAATATGTAATTTGTATATCAGAACTCTCCGAGGTGTTGTGGAGCATGGTGATGCGGATTGGGTTAGCACAAACAGAGTACTGGGGATCGGTCATTTTGTTCTTTATCTTTGGAGCATGGGCTATTCTTACTGTCAGCATTCTTGTACTTATGGAAGGCCTTAGTGCTTTCCTCCACACCCTTCGTCTCCACTGGTAAGTAGAAGTAGCGTTACGTAACTCACCTAAAAACAAATGTCCGTAGTCCGTATGTATTTAAATTTTTATATTTTAAATGTTAAGGGTGGAATTCCAAAGCAAGTTCTACACTGGAGCTGGTCATCAGTTCTTACCTTTCAACTTTCATGAGATGTTGGAAGCAGCAGAAGCTGCCGATGCTGGAGGCGATTAAATTTCGATCAAATATTTAATTTGTTCTTAGTCAGCAGTTATGAAAATTATCCATTTTTGGACCACACTGTAATAGGTTGACTAGATGCTTAAGCTCAAATTTATTGCTGCCGTATATAATCCAGATAAACCGCGAATGTTCCTTGGAGCACTTCAAAACTTAGTAATTATTACTAGATATTAGTTGATAATTGATATCAAAAATTCTACTTCTACTTAGAAAATTGTTTGTAGTCATTGTTCATTTCCTTTGTGAAATTATATATACCCTCAATCCTAGTGCGACTGATTTCACGAAATATATAAGGTAATAGCTTTATTGAATACATTCATGCATAGTACTTTCATGTACCGTTCAAATTGATTAAAGTTTCACTTCTTATCAGCAAATTGATCAAACTGTTTAAAGCATAGAGTTATAAACCACAGAGAGGAAAAAAGGGATCTGCGGTTCGTTAGCCCAGCATGCAAATACCAAAAATTCCGAAGTCCCCTTGTTTCACTGACAACAAAACTAATGTTGATATTGCCAGTTTTCCGTATCAGGTATCA
>JAANSN010002862.1:0-21482 GCA_036850665.1 Dicranocentrus wangi
TTTTTTTAGATACTTCAATTTACTTGTCATACTAAAACTGTATACCATAATATGCAAATGCAACGTACTTCATACAATTAAAATGCCTGTATGAATGTAATGTATATGTATGAGGTCATAAAAACCTTACTTTGGTAAATAATTGCAATGTAATCTCTAAAAATGCAATTACCTATGCAACTTGGCACAAATTCGTACATATAGTGATGTCCCGTGGTGTCGGTACATTCCATGATGATGCATAATAGCAATTGTTGTGTGCCGGCTTTTTGTGTTACAAGGAAAGGCTCTCTGACTCCGTGTTAAAAGTGTTAAAACATGGTTGTTTAAAAATGCAGAAACAACCATATACTTACAAGTACTCGGCTATATTGTATCATTTTAATTATAAATTACGCAGTGACATTTTATCTCATTTTACCTTGCAGGACTAATATGATTGATTGGCCCAGTTTAATCATATCATCATGAACCAATTCCACTTTGCTTAATCAGCTAAATGCCCATACATAGTCATAACCTTCGCCGTATTTATCTCATTGGCTGGTGCCTTCACTTGAGTCACCCAATGTCGCACCTGTCCAAACTGGAAGTGTGCAAAAGTGCTATTGCAAAATCATGAGTCAAACATTTTCTGTCCAGCTCAAAATTGTCAATATGCCAGCACTGCACTAGTATGATCTACCTAAAACTAATCTGCTCTAAATAATTTTAAAGTTATGTTAGCTGTCACCCGCTGTGGCGATTTCGGTTAAAAATGCATATTGAACTCCCACTGCAGACCGGAGATATGTTGAACATGCGAAGGTTAACATTTTTAAGCAGAATACATTCTATTTAAAGTAAGCTTAATTTGTTATGCGACTACGCTATGTGCTCATGCTCATGAGGTTGGGCGTTCGATATTCCCTTGCACCTTATCTACCTATTAATTTAAACGTCCAATGCTATTTGTGTTGTCAGTAGCATAGATAACGAGTGAAACTGGAGCAGACATATAAAAAGAATTAATTGGATTTATGCTCTTTCACTCGACAATTAGGCGTTGGCCAAGCCCTGAAACTCATTTGCTTTTGCGGACTGTTGATTTGGCAAAAAAGTAGCACAATGTGTGACGACGAGATTCAAGCTTTAGTCATTGACAATGGGTCAGGAATGTGCAAGGCCGGATTCGCTGGGGATGACGCTCCGCGGGCGGTATTCCCTTCTATTGTTGGACGCCCACGTCATCAGGTAAGCAAAGCAAATGAGCAGGAAACTGATAGGCAAAAGCTGGAAACCAGTGTCTATAAAACACCTAGTTAGCATAAAATGTTTTCTTTTGCAGGGCGTCATGGTAGGCATGGGCCAGAAGGACTCCTACGTTGGAGACGAGGCACAATCCAAGCGAGGTATCCTCACTTTGAAGTACCCCATTGAGCATGGCGTTGTCACCAACTGGGATGACATGGAAAAGGTGTGGCACCACACTTTCTACAATGAACTCCGAGTGGCCCCCGAAGAACACCCAGTGCTCCTTACCGAAGCCCCAATGAACCCCAAAGCAAACAGGGAAAAGATGACACAAATCATGTTCGAGACGTTCAACACTCCTGCCATGTACGTCAACATTCAGGCCGTGCTCTCCCTCTACTCTTCTGGGCGTACCACGGGTATCGTTATGGACACTGGTGATGGTGTCACTCACAACGTGCCTATTTACGAAGGCTACGCCCTTCCCCATGCCATCCTCAGATTGGATCTTGCTGGTCGCGATTTGACCGACTACATGATGAAAATCCTTCTCGAGCGAGGATACACTTTTACAACCACCGCAGAACGGGAAATTGTTCGGGACATTAAGGAGAAGCTCTGCTATGTCGCTTTGGACTTTGATCAGGAAATGCAAACGGCTTTAAGCTCGTCATCCGTCGAGAAATCCTACGAACTTCCGGATGGGCAAGTAATCACCATCGGGAACGAAAGGTTCCGCTGCCCAGAAGCCCTCTTCCAGCCAGCCTTTTTGGGAATGGAAAGTGCAGGCATACACGAGACGACTTACAACTCCGTCATGAGGTGTGACATGGACATCAGGAAGGACTTGTATGCCAACGTGGTTCTCTCTGGAGGTACATCCATGTATGCTGGTATTTCCGACAGAATGCAAAGAGAGCTGGTCAGTCTTGTTCCAAGTTCCATGAAAATCAAAATTATTGCCCCACCCGAGCGCAAGTACTCTGTATGGATTGGAGGATCCATTTTAGCCTCTTTGAGTACCTTCCAGCAAATGTGGATTTCGAAACAAGAATATGACGAAATGGGTCCTTCCATTGTTCACCGCAAATGCTTTTAACTTATTTTAAAATTTTATTTCATTTTAGTTGATTGGCATTTAATAAAAATTCGATTTACTCCTTATCATTCCGCTGATAAGCACATTAGAGATATAATATAGTTTTTCATACCGCAAAACTTGAACTTCTCATGCAACTAACTTCCAGCAGATTTACTTATTGTGCTTTTATGGATATGCATGAAATCATAGTATTAAAATATTTTACATGGTAAATTATACGTATGTAGGTAATTAATTAACAAGTGCATTCTATATTCGGAGCATTCTACGTTCCTATATTCTATGGCTGGCTTCCTTGTACCTACCAGCATCAAGTTGAATAGCAAACCATAATATACCCATATCTTTCGGAAATTGTAGTTTACTAACAACTTTAGAGTTATTTTCAAATATCTACGAAAGTTGACAATAACCGCATAGAATGGGTTCGGCTAACTAAACCAACACAGATAACTACTCCTAACTTGATCAGATGGATTAAATATGTCACAGCGGAAAACTTACGAGCAGTGAACAAAAACTCACAGGCCACGCCACTTTTATAAGTTTACATACCTATATATGCAATTTCTCCGTCTGTGTGTATACATCAAGGTATGCACACAGACACATTCAAGTCAGGAACCAGCAACGATGCAATAATTTGCATATTATTATTCATATTCATTTATTAGTTTGTATTTGTCGTCATTCATCCCTTCGTGTATGACGCATCTTATTGCAAGCAATGCAAATTTATATTTTTGTAGGGAAACAAACCATTATCGCAAATTGAATTTCGAATTCTAATTCTGTGTTCTGTAATTTTATTTCAAATCAAAGTTGTTCAATGTTATAATTTGTCCATCAAACAAGGAACAAGTAATCCTGCCCGCTATAGCACCTTTCTGTGGGACACGCGTCAACGCGCTTCTATTAAAGTATTTTCAATAAGAGAATGGACTGGTAGATTTACTTTAATTATGTGGCTGAAAATATAATGCCGGAGTGATCAGCAAAGGCTTGCGAACTGGAAATGGAAGTGAAACCTACCCACCCCCACCTGTCACACGTGGATATTCAATATTATAAACTTGTCTAAGCGTAGAGAGTTTTCCAAGTCCTGAGTTGCTGAGTTGATGCAAGGAGCTGAAAAATGGACATATCAAGAAAGTAGAACTTGAGAAGTTTCCGTTGCATTTTAATAAACGGATTTCCTCTCTCATTAGACATCCCAATCAATGCTATCAAATTTACGACTTCCTAAAACACCCAAAGATTTTCACTTACCGCACCTGGAAATCATGTTACCTTCCTGGATACGGGTGATTATAAAGGCACGTCTAGTGAGTACAAATCACACCTATGCAATGTTAAACGATTTAACGGCTACGAATATTTGTTACCTAAGCCAAAATCTCATTAAGCTTTTCATCGAGATGCGATAACCGATATGCTCGATTTTTTCTTTTTATTTTGGGGGTACGTGGGTTATGTTATGATCACCTTCAAGCCTGCAATTAACCCAGTAAACTCCCGTAAAGATTTTGATTTATATCACAGGCTTCTTCAACTTGGGTCAGACCACTTGCTGCATAACCAAAACTGAATATTTTGCTAATGAGCTATGTCAACGTACCTGTATGGTGCGGTGCACAATTATTTTATGATTTCCTTGCATTTTCCTGAGAAGGAATAGCTGTTAGTTCGCCCTATTTAACAATAAGCTGGCAGCTAAAAGAAAGATTATTTGGATTTTTCGATTTTTGCTTGCGGAAACGACTCTAGCATAAAAAATAACACCACGATCTACCAATCTCACCGAGAAAGATTATGAACAGTATTAGTTTCTTCTAAATGACTAAAAAATTTCGACTTAAATGACTAAAAAACTACAAAAGTCTACACAGCGCAGGATAAGATAGTATTACAATTTATTAAAATATAATTTCCACGTGGACTGTGCAAGGATTCGTTCCACACACGTACACAATACACATGCAAATATCTTTGTTGGACAATACACGGCATCGGCAATCATGTGTAATATGACAAAGAAATTAGAGCCAAAAATTTGTTACAGCCTTACAATAGTTACAACTGCACAGAATGCACACAGAAACGCCCACACATTTTCCTGTAAGCAAGAAAGAAATCACTGAAACCAGTAAACGGGTAGGCAAGGAAAGTTTGCCATAGGAAGTGCTGGCAAAAAATAGACACGCATATTGATTTGGCCAACGGCATAATGTACCAATTGCAAGTTTGGTAAAGTGGGTTTCTTTTTTACGAAAATGTTATTTCCACCTGCCTCCTATCGTAATATGACGAATAAATCAGGTAGGGTAAATTATATGATTGTGTCTAATCATTTCATAAGGTAACTTGTACTAATAAGAATTGTCGTAGATACTTACCTTCACTGGTTTTCGCAACTTTATCAACAGATACCGTAACGATTCACTCATTCATGTCATAGTCATTGAACCAAAATCATGCAAGAATGGGAATCATGGGAAATTTTTGCAACATTGTTTATCGCACATTATCACATTACATTGCACTGTATTTGCATAATTGCATACAATATGTTTGTTCGAAGCTGCTTTAGCTTACGTTTAGCTGCTATATGTGTACCCATTATTACCCATGACATGACCCATCATAGCCTAATTAATTTGAATGTTGCATCATTGCCCTACCTGCCACATGTATTTACTTTAATTCAAATAGTTCCTCATAAAATAAAATTGATATTCAGTGACATTGCAAGTCCAAAATTCAATAATTTACTTAAGAAATGACATCCTGACTTGATATTCCGCGTCAAGTGTCATACTTGACAGCACAAATTACTCAAACCATAGCAGTACACATGAAACATATGGTAACAAAACAAACACGATGGTAATTGGTATGTAGTAAGTCCGTATCAAGCACCAGCGACCGCTTGCCTATAGAACGGTTTTGCTCAAGAACCACTCTGCAGTCTGCACACAACAAAAATCATACGAAAAGGGAAAGTGAAAGTAGTAGTGTTTAATGATAATTTCCACATCCAGCTTTCAACTGACCACAACATCATACATTCCCAGCTACAGGTAGGGTTGGGATTTGGAAGTTATCCCAGGTTCGGGTTATACTTTACACGAGATAGCATGAAATCCCATCAACATCCGCCGGCTAAAGTGTCAATGCGTTTGGAAACAACGGTAAAATGCTGGAGATGAAAGGGGAACTGTTATATGAATCATGAAATAGTAGTATACATATTCTGAAGAGAGGCAGTTGAAGGTTGCGATCTCTCCTGGGACCATATAGTTTGCAAGACCTCGCTCATGAATAAATGAGTGAAAGTTTTATACTGAATTTAAGCACATTTTAGGTAAGATCATTTTTTAATCTAGTATTCATACCTAAATAAACCAAATTTAAGAATTTACATCAATCATCTAAATGGTGTTTTTCTTTTAGTATTACTTCTCTGGTTGTTGATAAGAACTGGAGAAATTCAAAGATTATATCAATTGTTCATCAGACCACTGTCACAATACAATTTACATAGAATATTTTAAGCAAGCAAAATGTGGAGCGGATACAGGTTTTATAGTCCCCATATGTTGCTATAGTTATAGGGGCACCCAAAATTGTTCAAAAAACTTTGTGAAAGAGAAAGTATATGTATAACATTTTCGGAAACCCATTCTAGTGACATTTAGCCAGTTTCCTGATTAATGAACATTCATTTTTATTTTATGGGCACTTATTCGCTAAAAAATGTAATCATTATACCTATACGTTACAAGCACAAGCACAGTTACCTGTTGTTCGTCCTTACGTGTGGATGTGTGCTACCACTTTACCATTGAGAGGGATAATATCCGTATTTTTGTGATTGCAGTACATCTCATGCTCGTTATGTTACACATACATCAGGCACACGCACGACTTGTCCGACACTCCGACAAATCCATTTCGGGATGTCGACAGCCAAAATATTCGCATTGCAAGTAGCCTGGCATCACCTTCCTTAATTAACGAAACAGTACAGATACAAACAGATACAAAGATTATATTAGAACATAATATGTGGCATGAATGGATAGATTTCGTGAAACGGACGTAGTTTTTCCTGTTTCAGGATCAACGATTGACGCGAATTTCCGTGTATGCCATTGCCATTATTTGCCTTAATTAGTTACATACAACCTGCCTGATCCTACTACGCACCATTTGCTGTCCTCGTCCTGTTATTTAATAATTTAATGTGTTGTAGCTGAAAGCTGAATAAGCTTTTGTTTGCAACTTCCAACCGTCGCGTTATTTGACAGGAAGTGTTTTGTAACGAATGATTAGGAAGTTTTAGCACTTCTCCTACATTTTCCTCATTATAGAGCCTAAAAGGGAGATATATCGTTTTTGTATTCATGCTAGGAAAAATGGAAAGATCTCGGCGAGAATTTGGAAAGAATTTAATGGAAAGCATTTGTAAGGTAGTAAGCATATCATGGAGGAAACTAACGAATGGAAGCGTACACTTGCCCATTATATACTTTGGTTTACACACACGCCACTCATAAAACCTATAGTGCTGTTTGTTGAGGACGAAGAAGAGTTTCGAATTTTTTACATTTTGGTTTTGTCTTGCAAAAACTGGGTAGGTATGTATATTATATATTAAATCCGCCAATGCCAACTCACGTCAAATGTCGCTCGTTTTAAATTAGTTAAAGGTGGGATTTCAAATCTGATCGCCGAATTGATTAATAATGTACGAAAAGATCAATCACATCAAAACAGCAGCATCGCTTTTATAGAAAGTATCCTTAGAAAGTATAGATTTTATAGAAAGAAAAGAATACACGAAAAGCACGAAAAGGATTATACAACCGTCCAAGATGTCAGTTGCTTATCTGAAAGGTCATGAGAGGTCATGAGTATTCGCATGCCCTTCCGGGAGCTCAAATCTGACCCACACTTCATTTCCGATAGGTATCATTACTACGTCACGTTTCACGCTCAAAAGTCACTTCACATATACATGGCACGCTTGCAAAAATAGGAGAAAGTACATCTCCAAAAGACCGTTGAGCTCCAAAATCTCCAAACCAAAATCTCCATTGAGCTGTCTAATTATCTTTTTCCACTTGTTTTATCTACGGCTTACTCCAACTCCAAAGAGTCTAATCGGCTTGTGTTGTGTATGTTCGACTGAACTAATTTCTAAAACAATGAAAGCGTTCAGAGATTATTATGTTTGGTAACCACACTTTTCTGTAAAACACATGCTTACCCTGTGCATTTGTGTTCGAAATCGCAACGAGAAGACTTAATGAGCATACAAAAACAAATCCTCTAGAATGATTTTCTCGGTAAATGGTTTGGTTCCAGGCTGTTTCTAAACTTTCAAGGGCTAGGTGAGTGTACGCCAGGCTGAATGAACAGGAAAGCTCGGAGTTTTATTGAATGAATATGGTTGATGATGTGCATGTGTATAGTAGCAACTACTGTAACATAACTACATTTATTTGCGCTTTCTATTTGTCATTGCGCATTTAATCGGCTTATGTTCGCATGCATCAACCTTTTCCAAGAAATAGAGTGTTGTTGGGTGTTATTTATTACGAAAGCAGAGATTCACTTCAATGCAGGTCCATTTCGACATTTAGCTGCGATCCTGCTGAAGCGTACGGCCGGGGTGTAAACAAATTGCGTCGCCTGTCGTAAAAACAGAAGTGTGCGTTTATCTGATTTCATCAAACCAAACTGACAATAATTGCAGTTATGTATTTATTTCCTAGTAAAAGTTTCGGTATACATTATTACACATAATATGCTTACGTAAATCAGTTTTTACCCACTAGTAACGTAACAGTTCTTGCGATTTATACACTTCGGAGATGACGCTTGTGCAGATACTGACAGATATGCTATTTATTACTATAGTTTACAGCAGACACCGATCAAATTCTGAAAATTCTAAAGTAATGAAATTATTTGTCTCTATTGAGGTTGGCAAATGATTGGCTTTCATGCTAAGCAAAGGCTGCTTTCTAAAATACAAAAAATATTGCTGTTCTAAACACAGCGACTAAAATCACAACACAATGAACACAACAGGAAGTCAAATATATGAAACAACTGGTTGGTCGCATTTTACACTTAATTTTAATATGCTCTGTAAGGTTAACAACCCGAGCTTTGTTGACAAACTAGGTTTTCCAAGAATTGTTTTCCAGTAGATACTATTATATAAATATCATAGATAAAGGCATAGGTCCTATGCCTTTATCTATGTATAAATATATACTATGCCGAAAGTTATACAGAAATTGCAAGGAAATTCCAAAAGCCAAGAGATTTTCGATTACTGCTCCGTATCTAACTACTTATGTTATCGTTTAAATCGTTAAAAAAACTCACAGAGCACGTATGTAATTTGCTGGTTTTAGTTGTGTTGCATAAACGATGTTTTTACACATACCGGAGATGAATAAACTATGGAGTGTGAGTTATTCTGTTTATGTGAGATGATGAGATGTCATAACATAACACAACCAATATTTTAGGGTCGCCGTGTCGGTCGAATAATCACGTCTAATATAATTATCATGTTTGCTACCTAATTTGCAAAGTCAACAAATATACCAAAAATGGATGAGTTGTTACAAATAGGAGCTGGAGCTGGGCCAAACCAATCGAACCTATTATTGAAAAACAATTCTCTTGCAATGAAACAATTGGATTTTCATACCAGGTACAATACAATGATTAGCTAATAATAAATGAGTATGAATGACTATTTAAAAGTTAAAAGCAATCTTTAATGTACTCACAAAGAAAGTGTCCAGATGCCCAGTTTGTTCTACTAATATTTTTACTCATCTTTATCATCGGGCTTGTTGGAAACGGCTTGTTGACTTGGATTTACGTCAATGAAAAGTCATTTAGACACGTACGTCACGTGTAATTACAATATTATGTCTTTCTTATGCACATCATCCTTTTCGTTTGTCATATTAACCCAGATCACCTTTTCCCTGTTGAATTAAGGCATGTATTTAGTCTCGCAGTGGCCGACATGCTTACCATTGTATTCAGCTTGCCATTCACATCCCTCCTGTACACTACTCCATCATGGCCGTATGGCTTGACAGTTTGCAAATTCTCTGAATTCATCAAGGATCTTTCTGTCGGAGCCTCGGTTTTTACTCTTGCTGCTCTCTCTTGCGACAGATATTTTGCGATTGTTGAACCGCTAAATAGGCTTACGAGGAATGGAAGGGGAACGGTCACATACCTAACGGTAATTGGTATGTCAATATAAGTCCACACTTACACTTTTAAACATTTGGCTTATCTCGCACATTTTCCCGACTACTATTTGTGTCCGAATTTTATTCCTTCTAGGAATATGGATGGTCTCGATCATCTTGGCTCTTCCATCCATGGTATTTTCTTTCGTTTGGAAACCTGAAGACAGGAATATAAAGAACATCCACGTTTGCCATCCGTAAGTAATATCGTTAAATTTCAAATAAGAGTTGCACATGGGAGACTCAAGTCAGTTTAAGATACTTGGCTAATATTTTAGATTTCCATTTGAGCTAACTACGGTTTATCCAAAGGTAGTAATTTGACTGTATTTGATGACAGGCTAGCGTTCATTAACATTTTTACCATCTCATAAAATGAAATTAAATATTAATATGCTTCCCTTTTTTATAGGTGGTTGTCGGTGGTTGTAGCACTCAAATTTGCAATACATTTTGTCGTACCCTTTCTCATGATAGGAATTTTTTATGGGGGCACGGCTCACAAGCTTTTACAGTCAACGCGAGTCCCTGTTGCAGGAATGCAAGCAGATTACAACATTTATTCACGAAAAAGGGTATTTGTCTTAATTGGCCATTTTTGCCATGCCATGTTTTTGTGGATTATTTGCTACCGTAATTACGAAAATTAATTTAGCTATGTTTACACTGTGATTCTTTGTACAGGCGGCAAAAATGGTTCTCCTCCTTGTAATAATTTTTGTCGTTTGCCTCTTTCCATCTCACGTTTATCTAATCTGGTTGTACTACCACCCCACCACACAATCCGACAGCACGTTTTGTCACTGGTTCAGGATGGTGGGGTTTTGCTTCTCATTTGCCAACTCAGGTATCAACCCAATCGTTTTATTTTGCTGTAGTGGAACTTTTCGGAAGGTAATAATGATATTTGAAAACTAAATTTTTATTTACGTTGTTTTTATGCTCATTTTTTGAACGTATTACCAGTTCCCCTCTCTACGAAGTAAATAATAGCAGTTTTATTTTGGATTTTGGATTCGCTAATGAATTCATGGATATAAAAACCAAAACTACCTTGTACCTTACAGACACTAATCTGGTGTTGTTAGGTCAGGAGGAAGATGCTCAAATTTTCTGTGACAAGATCAAAAACGAAGGACGATAATTATAAGTTCGGTATTACCGTGCACACGATAATTACAGTTATAAAGCTGTAGTAGTCCCAGCGAAGTTGGTAAACCCGATATGACAGGGGCAACTATATGACCCCTTCGTATTGGCCTTGTAACAGAAAATTTGAGTATTCTCCAAATTCTCCTTCTGATTTCGTATCTGGTAATAAAGTAGCATATTATTATGTGTATGATCGGTGGATGAACTTTGCGGATGAAATATGTATTAGCATCATATTGTATGTATTTGTATGTGGCCGACACGATTCGTTTTTGATTTTCCTAGTACTCCAATCAACGCATGCATAGCGTTTTCAGCACTACATCTAATTGCTGCATTCAGTCCTCTGTTGAGGAAATCCATGCACGCTAACGGAATCCAGATGAAGAACGGCCTGATTAATATACACACAAAATCCTGACTGAAATACTGATGCTGAGAATTTATGAATTTGATTTATTAGGCAATTCTAAATTAATATTCTGCAATTGCAAATAGTTTTTAACTGCCCAATGGTTTCAAGGAAATACTTATGTAACAATTTACAATTGATGCGTGTATAGTCTTTGATAATTGTATAGATATGCAGCAAAACTACTAGTTGCAAGCCAAGGGGTTTAGCAGGGAATGATTGCTTTTACTACAAAATAACCTGGAGATTGGGATTTTGTAATACAAAATTCAGGGTTTAGCAAATGAAATGGAGTTGGGTTGAGTAAACCATGAAAGCAATCTAAAGTTTTCCCTTTGTTTCTCGAATGGGAAAGTTTCGCACAGATAATTGTTAGCAAACTTTCTCCAAGCAAAGTTCTGTAAGCGTACTTTCACGCAACAAATTTGCATCTACGTAGACGTACCATCTTCTTAATTTCATATATTAATTGGTACATCTTCCTTTCTTCCTCTTGCCTTGCAAGAACACACATTGATTGAGGAATGAAGCAGATCTAATCTTTTCTCCTTCACATAACCATCTCATATATGCATTACTAACTCATTGTAAAAATGTGTGATGTGTTGTGTATTTTAAAAAGTAGAACCCATTTAATTTAAATGTCCATGTTATGTTAACAAAACTTTGTACAATAAAATTACGTGATTTCCATCCTGCGTCTTCCCTTTCACTTTCACTGAACCCTTTCACTCTTTTGGCCCTGTTAAAATCTTTTAAATTATAATTATAATTTCTTGTTTTAATGATAGTTACAATTGACCCAAAATCCTTCATTTCGCTTTGCATCGATTAACAAAAGAGTTCAGAATAAGGTTCAAGGTACTTAAATAAATAAACAAGGAGTCTCTCGTAAGCCCCAATGGTACATGCTGTAATGCTGTTACACAAGTACAGAAATATTTGGGTTTAAACGAAAGCTTTCCCCAAAAAAGCAGGCAAAAAAAATCATTATCTTACATCTCACCATAAGAAAATAGCAAGAATCATCGTGTCAAGAGTGAGCATATGAAAGTGACCTCAGTGAACATTCAAAAAGGGAGAGAAGATGCGGTATGCAAACATTATTGGAAACGGAACACAGTTCTCGCTCAACCACGGTGGAGGAAGGATGTTGATGCTGATTTTGCTAGATTCGTTGTGAACGATTTTCCCTTTTCTCCGCCTAGTCTATTCATACGGGATTTAATTAAATACTCTCCGCCAGCTGGGAGTAAATCGTGTCAGGTTATTCTATTGTTATTGGCATTCGTGTCTGGATGTAGTGGGTAAGGTCAAGTTGGGCGATGGTGACGCGATCATTTGTAAGGATTCAATTTTGACAAAGCACAGCGTGGTAGTTGGTAGTCTAGTTTGTTGTAACGGGTGAACAGGATTTGTTAGAACCACTTCTTTCTAATTCCTAAGATGAGTTTGGAATTTTTGTTTCAAATTAGTAAGCCATACTGCGAAAAAAGCGAGACAAGTGCGAGCGAAGGCACACACATGAATATGAATTACCATGTCTGAAGGTTTTGTTTGAAGATTAGATACCACAACGTGCTATATATTCATTTAACTTGAGACCAGACAACATATAGTAGTACACCTCCTTCGATCAATAAACTAACTGGACTACTAGACTACTACTAAGTAAGGTAAAGATATTATGAGAATTATTACGAAATGTCTCGACATTCTTACGAGAATTAAACGATATGCAGGACCCGCATAAATATTCCGACTCAACATAACTTTCACATGGACGTATTTATGAAAGCTTGGTCTGGCTGATTCTGGGAATATCCTCATCTATCAAGTCCTTTAGCACAATATACCTACCTATACACTACCACAGTCTTTTCATCCACTTACAGCATTTAAAATTCCAAAGTACATAATTGGAGATTTGAAAATACTTACAATAGCTATGCCGTAATCTGATTTAAATTCGTATCAGATCATCAGTAAAGTTATGGAATTGATTCCCGCATTTTGCAACGTGGCCGCCATAAAAGTAGCCATTAATAATATTGATTTTGAAAACATTTGGCTATAGGTAGTTTTTTATACAGTTCCCTAATATTTTTGCACGTGATTCGGTTTTATTTGCATCAACCCCTGAAAATACTTGCAAACTTTAATTTTCCTTGTGTTATTGTTTAAATGTTTTCCAGCAGCCTCAAATTGGGAAATGTTTCCGTTTTTGTTTGCTAATGTTTTTGTCGGTGGGTGTAAAGTGTGTTATCTTTCCCTAGAATTAATTATAGCAAAATAACATAAAGTTTCCGTTGTTAGTAGTTAACAAGCATCACGTTGAGCTGAATTTAATTTAATGTCCTTTTTTGATGAACTTTGATGAATGTTTGATCAAAACGAGTAAGGTCACATTTCGCTTGGGAGGGAGTCGAGATTTTAGTAATGAAGTAATTTGATAAAAGAATACCGTTACAAATTCCTGGAACACCTGGCCAATTGGTGTACTTCGTTGAATGCCATTACCACATATTTGTACAGTTTGTTTTGCACCATTTCATTTCCTTTGTATTCCCATTCCTTGTTTTGACGTTGGCGTCCATTACTGTACGAGATGAAAATCATGTTTCTTTTGTTCTTTTTCTAAAACAATACATAAATAACATATATATAGTATAGCATAGAGTAGATAATTACGTTCCTTGAAGGCATTACTAGTAAATTGGTGATAAGTATTATGTAGATGAAGTCTGCACTAAAAGTTTTGCAATTGGGTTTAATCACACCGAGTAATTGGTGGCTGCTGGTGGCAAAATGAGCTAAAGCAAGACGAAGAGAAGGCAGAGCATTAATCGATTCAAAGTGGATCTAGTCTTCACGAGCGAGGAGAAGAATGTGTGAAATGAAGTAAGTTGCATTGCATTACATCTATCAATCTACCAGATGAAATTGGCTAGATACATACCAACAACCTTTTATATCTACCAGAAGTTGAGTTGTTGTAGCTGTGTAACAGTATACTTTCTAAGTCATGTAACACGCAGCAATGGTAGACCTAATAATAATGAGTCGTGGGCCGTGGGACACAATGATGATCTGGTCTTGCTGGTTAGTGGTCTACGTGAAATTCACTATCAGTACGCTTTTGGCGTAGGCCATGGTTTGAATGAGTTCTATAGTGCGGTCACGCAGCCTGCCAACTTCAGTGTTAGGAAGCAAAACTCGTTTATCGCATTCGCAGCCTAAACCACAACTTGAATCATTTACAGAAATTCATTAGTGTGCGTCAATATTTGGATTTTAAACAGTTAATATTCATATAGATTTAGATGGAAGATTGAAGTGCTTCAGGAGAAGGATCATAGAAACAGTCAGTTGCAACAAGGTATAATAGGTATTTATAATTATAACGTATGAGCAGATTATGACTTTTTGGGACAAAAGCAATGAGTTTCTGAATTTTGGTCTTCCTATTCCTTCCTCGTTCATTGTCTTTTTGCAAATAGCATAGGATTCATTGGCAATGTAGCTTTGTGTTATAAAACCGGCAATGAAAGTTATTGTCCTATATGTTCAAATTTTACCAGTGCACAAGTGTTACTATAAATGTATTTTGAACTCTGGAATTATAAGCTACTATTCCTACTAGTGCTTTGGTGATATCTTTATGTTATATCACCCAGTTGACACAGTAGCTGCAAAAGTACAAAGAAGCCGCAACATCAGTCAACTAACACGTACAAAACATGGTAGTCTGGCTACTAGTAATGCGAGGGCTTCACGTTTATTACTTTCAAGTGAACATTCTCGTGGAGGAGCAGACCTCAGTTTGACTTGATCGCGACATTACCAGTGTCGTAGTACAGTCAGGGTCACACTTTTAGGCAACTCATATAATACCCTACTTTGACTGCCACCACTCACCATAAACACACGAACTCGCAGACAACTACTTGGCAATTGGCAATGCTTGATTTTTTTTTGTTTTCGATTTGTAATACATTTAGGGCATGTTATAATTTCATTTATTGACAAAATACTTATTTATGAATCTCTTTGGGAGAGAAACAAAAGTTGGCCACTTAAGTCGCGTAATGCATAGGTAAGCTTATGCTTATATATAGCTCACCGTTGTCTCCAAATCCACATATCGTAATCACAGTTCTCCTGGGAGTTTCCCCCTGAGTGGAAAAGAAATCAAGACTTTATTCAACCCAAGGTATATCGGCGACGACATTCATTGTCTTTTAGGGTATCAATAAGTTTTAGCTAAATGATGCCCCCAGTCTACAAGGAAAGTTAGCCAGACGTACACATGCGGATTGTTATAAAACTTGCTTATTTCGAGTTCTGCTCCTGGCATGTTTGCGGTGAAATTTTCGTTTAGAACACAGTAAAAGTATTTATATTACCGCAAATCTTTGCTCGTAGTAATGACAAGAAAGCACTCCACTAAACATACAAAGAAAACATTTTTTTCTTAAACCAAAATACATAATACATTTATGTGAAGAACTTGCTCGAGGCTTATGAGAGCTTTTGAAGGGCATGCCCCTGCCCTGGAAAAAGAGTTCGTGCTCAAAGCAAAGCCCTGGATTTAGCCTTTGCTGGAAGTAGATCTTTTTACATGATAAATTCTGGGCGTATATATAATCAAATGCTAAAATTGATTTTTCTCAAGTAACAAAAAGTAGGCACAATTTTTACCCAAAATTGTGTCACTCAGAGGAGCAATAATTGTACGACTTGGTGGATATTTTTAAAACGTCAACATATTGTTGTGACATGTGAAACATGAAATGTGTAGACCACATAAAGAAGTTGTATGAATAATAAAAAGGCAGCAAAACATAAATTAGATCAATATCATGCATACCAACCAGCAACAAAGGTTATTGATGCGTATTCCACAAGCCTATATCTGAAATCTTTGGAGCAGATTTCTTACATAGCATTATAGCAAGCGTGAAAGTGGATGCCTTCAGACAAGGGGAGTAGTTTTAGCTCTAGCTGCTCAAGGAAAAGGAAAGTTGGGCATCATCAGCATCAGCAGCGGAAACACGTTGAAAAGGAAAGTGTGGTGGAAGTGGGAGGAAAAAAGTTGTTCCGCGTTAGTCGGTTCCAGATCACGCCCGGAAAAGGATGTGTGTTGGGCTGTGAGACAAGAAAAGGGCAGTTGAGGATATTGGGATTTGGGATCGAGGATATTTCACAAAGGAGAGAAAAATATTTTAGTCAAGCCATATGGTACGCATTAGGAAAGTGATTTTTAGTGCAAGTTGGAAAAATATTTATAAGCGTGTTGAGTTGAGATATCAGTGCTGTTGCAGTATTTCCTTTCCCTGTAATGGTCACATGTACGTAAAAGATATGTTCAACTTTGGAGAAATTCACTAGGAACAATTGTACTATATGTGGACATCATTAACTCTGAAAAAGTGAGAAAAGGAAAAGAATATTTTGATGTGATATGATGGGATATATTTGTTTCGTAGAAATCACTAATTCTCTTAAAATAATCTGGTGTCGTGACTCATAATGGTTATCACATTTCTCTGACCCACATGTTTGACGCATGGTTTTAGGCGACAGGCTTCTACCTACGTACATGCAGGAAAGTATATATCTTTCACCATGAGCAAGTCTCATTATTGGGATTAAACTGTTGGGAAAAACAGGAATAAATCCAGAGAAAAACGAAATGTCAAAGTAGCGGAACTGCAGGAGAGTTTGTAGGATTAGATTATAAAAGAAATTGTTTAAATGAATAAAAGTTGAGGTATTCTACCAAATTGAGTTAAAAATATGTTCATAATGGATGTTTCCGCTCTGTGACTCACAAAATTAATTGTGGACATATTTAATTGAGTTCCCGGCATTTAATTATATTTTAAAAGGGTATTGTGGTAGTCTACCCATGAAATTGACACTTGATGGATGCCCACCCAAATCAATCACCCAAACTTTCTAATTAATATAGTAGACATTTGCATTTTTATTTAGGAATTGGCGTCACCACAGCAGGACACCCAAACCCACTCACAGATTTAAAACATAAGGTATATAGCGTCCTTCACTACAGCAGCTTTTGAGTATAACGGTCCTGATTTGTCATTTTGCTTGCACGAGAGAGAGGCAGCCTTCATGTGTCAGAAAGTTTAGTATATCCGGTGTCAGATCAATTAGCCGTCAAGATAAAATTCAACACGACGAGGCGAGCTAGCAACCCGCATTCACTCACTCACTCACTCAGAGGAAATCTGGCGTTGCAAGATTGTGTCGTTGCAAGCGTGTCAATCAATGTGTAAAAGATCAATTTTGAGCTATTCTGCCCTGCCCGTGGCTTTCTCCCATCTCTATCCTGTATAATTATCTCGTTTCTCTATACTTTACCAAAGTATCTTATATAGACTCCAACGAAACTTGAGCTTGAGCTGAGCTGCGACTTTCATCCTGTCCGAAAATAGCGCAGTTCATCAAGAAAGGAAAAGTTAATAAAAACACAAGAAACATTTTGCTAGGATAAATTATTACGGCAGGATCAAATTTACCATTTCCCCTTTTCATTAAGCAGGCAACGAGGGCTATAGTTTTACGTGGGATGAATTGATTATTTTTTATTGGTAAAGTCATAACCTTCAATAATCATAAATAGCATTACGCTTCTGTTTCTATAGCCTTCAATATAATGATGACTTTATTTATTTCTCTGTATGAATTGTTTATACATTCTCACAGATCTTCCCTGCTCCCCACTGTGACACTGTGACAATATGATGTTAAATAGGCACAGTCAAATCCCCAGCAGTCTATCTCGTAGTAAAACTAAACGATATGGACTCGCTTCAATTTGAAAATTACTCTAAACTGGGTAATATTTCAATTGAAATGGAGATGGAAACCCAAACCCTGGGATCATATTCTGCCAGGTAGGATGAGTGAATAACAATTATTTTGTTATATGAAATGTGTATTACTTTCACAGTATGAGGCAATATAATAATATATTATGTTCCACATGTATTTTATCCAGCATGAGGCCGCTAACATTCCTAGTTCCATTAATATTTGCAATCATCTTTGTTCTCGGGATAATCGGGAATGGTATTCTGATTTGGATTTACGTAAGCGAAAAGTCCTTGCGGACCGTTCCAAACACGTAAGCGCAAAACATGTATCAAATATCTACCTTAATAACTATCATTAATCCAATTATGTCGTGATTCGTAACTCAGTAAATAGTAATCTTGCCTTTTGCGGCAAACAGCCACATTTTCAGTCTTGCGGTTGCCGACATCCTTGTTACCTTTAGTGTTCCTTTCACGGCCATCGTGTATACCACCGATTCGTGGTCGTATGGGAGCACTGTGTGCAAATTCTCGGAATTTGTCAAGGATCTTGCAGTGGGAGCATCAGTCTTTACGCTTGTTGCTCTGTCGTATGACAGGTACTTTGCAATTGCAGAACCAATGAAAAGGTTTAATACAAATTCCACTGGGATGACAACTTACCTCACTGTGATTGGTACGCCTAGGGTTACTTACTTACTACCTCTATCAATACTAAAGTATTAAAGTTATTAAATAGTTAATAGAAACGCGAAATGCCTCCTACATAAACAATAATTGTTTATATTTGTCTTGTGCATTGTAGGGATCTGGATAGCTTCAATTTTATTGGCTTTGCCAACCGTTGTATTTTCATTTGTATGGAAGACTCACGATCAACATACGCACTTTGTATTTTATATTTGCTATCCGTAAGTGCTGCTAAAAATTCACATTCACACAATCAGATTCTAAATTTAATACATAGTAATTATGTACTGAATTAATATATAGATATCCATTTGAGCTAACTGACGTTTACCCCAAGGTAATTTCATTGCCGATTTGTGTAAAGGAAGAAGTCCTCTTTCATTTCATATATGATAATATATAAAGTTTCGCATTTTGCATAATAAATTGTACTGATTTACAGGTAGTTGTAGCAGCCAAACTAGTGATATATTTTGCCATTCCACTTCTCCTTATATCTGCATTTTATGCTGGCACAGCTTACAAACTTTTGCAGTCAACCCGAAATCCGATTTCGGGACTGCAAGCCCAGACCTACCAACTCGACTCTAGAAGACGGGTAAAAATTTAATATTTACTGTTATTCCTCGCCTATTATAATCCAAGCAAAGCAGAGATGATACAAGACAAAGAGTTTTCTTTTTAACTTTAAGCTCTTCTGGTCGTTTTAACAGGCAGCAAAACTAGTGCTCTTCTTAGTAATTATTTTTGTTATTTGCCAACTCCCGTCGCACATCTTCCTCAACTGGTTCTACTACCATCCGAACGCACAGCACGATGACGGATTATTCTGGCACTGGTTCAGAATTGTCGGATTTTTTCTTTATTTTTCCAACTCGTGTATTAACCCAGTCGTTTTATTTTGCTGCAGTGGTGCATTCCGTAAGGTATGGAACAGAACATGAATGAATGAAATTATGCTTATGCAAGAAAGTTGCCATTTTGTCACCATCTGGATATATTATTCCTCTGAGCAGCTATAAAAGTGATGCTTTATGCTTACAAATTTGGAAAGATTTTAGTTTGAGATGGTTCTCGTTTTGTGGTTGTGTAGCAGTGCAATCAGCACGTGAGAAGAATTTGCAAGAATAGGTGGACTCGGTGCAACTAGTCTACCCGAGGAATTCCACATTAGTTGAATATTATGAACAAGTTTCCATAAGTGATATACATAAATTACAAGATGTAATATTTACATTTTCTTCGCTCCCACACCCCTTCCAACGTGACAAACGCTATATAATGATAATGATCTCTACTTTTAATACGCTACCCGTTTGTAATTTGTAATAAACACTAACACATTTAGGCCAATAACAATTAAAGGGTAAACAATTTCTTGTATATTATGTACCAGTCAAAAATATTTGTATTGCACTTAAGTATATCTCGAAATGTGCAAAACTCTCAACGATCAAATAATATTTATATACCTACATACTGACCAACAGCGTGATATGCACGGATGTTCGTTTGGAAGATATATATGGTGTAGTAATAATATTTTTGGGAGTATCCTTATTATACGTACAGTAATTACTAATTTGTGAATGTATTTTGGGATGTTTAAGAAATTACGTCGACGTGTCGGTTTGGTCCTTAGTCCTCAGTCCTCATACAGTATTTACATTAAGTCCAGAAGCAGTCCCAAAAATGAATGTTTGGTGGCTTGTTTTTTGTAATGAGACAATGATGCTCTAATTTGAATAAGGCAGTATATTGTATAATTCAGTGATTTGGGGTTTTTTTGCCAAGAGACTGCTGCTCGGTTTATTTCCAAAGGATTAATTTGTAATGATTTTGTTGCCAATTCCCCACACCATACCAATTTCAGTGACTGCACGACATTGTTGTGTCACAATGTAAACCCATAAGGAAGACTTATAATTTCCAAAATTTAGGAATTTCCTGATATGAAATGTGTCCATCCTCCGTCTTCTATGATTTTTTTTTCAAGAATCTGTAAATTGCAGTCGAAACGTTACCTTAACCAAAAACTGACAACTCTCTTGTATTCGATGTACTTTTATGTTGAAACATGAAGGCACACCTCAGGTGTAATCGTGTGTATTATTAATATAAATGTATGAAACAACGTGTAAAACACATGGGATTGTGATTTTAAATCATTGCATACAAATGCTACAAATGTTGACGTTGCATATGGTATTACCATACACCATAAATTATGCTCTGGCGCTGCTTGTTGTACCGCGGGCGACACTATTTTTGACAGTTTTGACACTTAACTCCAGAATATATTGCGGGGTGCATAGTGGCGAAAATCGGAGATCCTCCCCGCACAAGAGCGGTTTTTGTAATGTGTGCATCCCAACCTTTCTTGTTAACTAATTTTGACACTTCACAAGCTGGAACCTGACAAGGAAGGATATTTAAGCAAGGATAGTCCACTATTCGCAACAAAAGCCGAGTACATGCAACCAATTTGTTCCCATTCTCTTCAAAACGGGAAAAATCAATATAAATATATGGTTCATAACTTGTAAGTGTTTGAATACCGCTGAGCAAAATTCTTCCGGCATAATGAATCATTGTTCTTGGTCTATGGACTTGAATGTATCTACGCTGGCTGTTATATAACCCAAAGCAGCAAAATTCGCCAACTCCAATCATTTCCATAACCGAGATACTGATCGACAATAATAGCACGATTCTGCTGGATGACTCGATCGAGTGGCAAATTTATTATCCATTTT
>JAANSN010002863.1:0-21481 GCA_036850665.1 Dicranocentrus wangi
GCTAAATATGTGTGTAATGTAGTACTGTTTTATGTTTTTTTCTGCTCCCTGTACTGGATAAATAGACGAGGAGAGAGATGTGCACTGTTGTTCTCCTCGAGCAACTACTATACTAACTTCGCCTTGTTTCCAGATAACACAAGAAAGGGATAAAAAAAGGACACGGCGAAGAGAGACAGGCTCATACACACGTTCAGTCAAAAAAAAGTTTATACATATGTACGGAGGAGCTGTGAGCGAGTAACTTAAGAGCAAGGTATATTTTACTGTGAACAAGCGAGAGAAAAGATGTGGATAGAACGACAACGAAGACGACCATGGTGTACTGTGTGCAGGCAGTGTGAGATGATGATGATGATGACGATGACTCAAAATGCTCTCTGCTCACGTCCATTACTTACATCCCACACATACTGTGTACATGCATGCCCACTATGTGAGCATAACCATATTCTGAGAAAAAAAATATGTAAGCAAGCAAGGCTGTACGGTAAAGTAAAGCTAGCTGCTAGCCCACTTCACCTTTTCCTATATTATGTCGTATTAAATACAAGGTACTTGCCGTTGCTTTTTGTGGTGCACCAGGAAGCAAAAGCATAGATATACCTATGTTTTTCATTGCATGTGTACAACCACCCATGCTTGACTATTACCTAAAATGAGAGGATAATATGATGGGTAGAGGAAATAATGGGGTGCCTGGATAAAAAGGAACACCTTGGTGTGTACCCTCTACTCACTTCACTCCATCTCGTTCTCATGACACACGACAAGGGCTCTCTCCACAGACAGATCACTCGTCTTTCAATAAAAAAAGTTGGAATGCATGTTCTTCGTTCGTTACTCTCTCGAAAGATATAAATTTTTATACCGGCACACCTCCTACGCTCCCCCCATATATAGCATCCATATTTGTTTTTCCAGTAGTATGAATAATTGACCTCGTCAAGTCCTCTCCGGAAAATGAGATTCTAACTAAGTCAATTTCGCATTTGACAGGTCAAAAGCCGACACCTATATATGGTCAGCAGTCATTTTACGCAGGGAAGCAACAAGAGAAAAAAACTAATTTGTACATATAAAGATGCTTTCTGCTTTCTTCCATTTTTGCTCAAACAGTGCGAGAAATGAGATACATGTTACTGGCCACTTTTGTGCTTTATTTCAAAACACACAAATGGAAGCGTGTGCATATAATATTTCGGGCGCTTTGTACTTTTCTCCGCGTCCGCTTATGAATGACTTTTCTTCTGCAGCATACAAGCAGGTTTTGCGGTTCGGATGAGGAAAAAACATAAGAGACCCCTCCACCTTTTCCTTTTTACTTCCGTATCGAGATGATTGGGATTGGAAGGACTTGTTGTGTCTTTTGGATGGAAAATGATGCCAAGCACCACCGTTACTTGTTAGAACATGTATACATGGTTATTGTTATCTAATAGCCATCTATCTTTGGGAGATACGGTGTGGTAGAAAAAGCATGTGCGCAAAGGCTTCATCCTCTGATACCATACATACACTGGTCCGTCCGTAATGACTGTAGACTGATGGTGAAATGATGATGATGATAGAGCAGTTTGTAAGGATGTTGCTTCTGCTGCAGTGGCATTCCTCCTACATAACCGGGATACCACCAGTACGCATAAACTACACATGGAATGGAGTATTCCATATAGTCGATGTGCTATTAACAGGGAAAAAAGAAATCTGCCTTTTCCGCTCCTTCTGGTTTTTAGCTAAAGTAAGTGGTAGTAATATGGGAAATAGGGAGCGTGATAAAAAACGGGAGAAAGGTTGGGCTGATGATAATATTCATGTTTTTCCCCTTTTCTATCTTCCCCAAGTCAAACACATTTAGTGTATAGGGTATAGGTATACCGGATGAAGGATTCCCGTATCAGAAAATTTGTAGAGTCGGGAGCAGAAAGGAAGCAAAGGAAAGACGGAGCACATAAGCAAAAGCTAGAGATTTTCTCCTAGTCGACTATTGATTTATTTTTTGAAGGCGGAATATATATCCACAAGGAAGTGGAGAGGCTATGTATATCCTGCCATTACATACGTAAAAAAAGAAAGGAGAGAGAGAGAGAGAGGATGGTGATGGTGATGCTCTCGCAGAGTTGCGTGATGGCTCATATCGATTCTCCAGAGCCAACTTTGAATCCTTTCACCATTCTCTTTCACTCCATGCAACTCCACTCAACGAAGAGGGAGAGCTGGAAAAGTGGAAATACGGCGCGGGGATGTATATACACGGATACCACGTAACACCATATCCCGTTGTCGATGGAAATTCGTTCCTCCGCTGAAAGTTAGCTCAGCGCTAAAACGGAACATGCATTTCTCCTTGCAATGCATTTCCCCTATTGCTTCACTTGGCAAAGCTGCCAACGTTGTGTGCAAACACACACACACACATCCCACCAACCAAGACCAATCCCAGTCGTCTTATTACCTGAGAATAGACACTGTAAAAACAGTGAGGGGAAAATATATATTAGCCTTAATATGCCGTTTCCTTCTCTCTTTGGGGAGATGCACCTTTAATGGATTAATTAAAACCAGCACGATCCCCAACTTAATGGCATAAATTCAATTTCATCCTCTGCACACAGCTAGTATCCTTTCCAAATCCACAAAAGTAGGGCTTGCACACAATCTGTGCACTTAATTGTTCCAGATTTCCCTTTCTCTAAGGACAGCTCTGGAGATCAATCAAAATAAGGTAAATTGTGTCTATTATTATATGCATCCAGGTAGACCTTTTATATGATTATTCCCCGAATTCCTCAAGGGGATATGCGGGGACGCCAGGTTGATAAACAATGTATTTAAGGAATGCACCAAGGACTGGCCAAAAATGACTGTCTTGGAATTCCCAGCTCTCCAATAAAACCGCCATGTTCTTCCCTTCCCTTAAAAATGTCACAATCAATGCCTCGTATTGTAGCTATAAAATTCTCGCACATTCCATATAGGAGTATATTTTCCCTGGACCTGGAAAAATCCTTGGAAAACACGGATAGCAACATTATTGTGTAAGTTTGCGTGGTGCAAGAACGAGGCACATGCATGCTTCATTACATTGTACATATTCTACATAAAGGATATACTCACTCTCACAGTGATTACACATAGCTTGTAGGAGATATGAGCTTACAAAATATGTGTATGATCACGGCAAGAGACAAGCTTTAAAATGGCAGTTCTTTGTGGTGGTATGTTGTTTGTTGCTCGTGTATATCCCCATCCAAACTTGTCTGTAGTTCAAATTCCTACAAGAAACGACATGAATAAAAATATTATGTATGTGCTCAATTTTTATCAACACGAACCAGGAGAAAGCAACCATGAACAAAAAAAAATCTAGAATACTCTTTCAGTAACTATATACAGCAGAAAAGGGATTTTGCGTCTTGAAGGAAGGAAAACTGTGTGGGCAACAGGCTTTTCGCGGAGACCGGCAATTTAAGCGACACTACTACTATACCATATATATACCACACCAAGGAAGCGGTGGCACCCACACGGAGGCGAAGACACCCAGCTCGCTTTCTCCTCCGGTCTGAAACCTTATTTCCTCCTACATGAAGCTTCAACATTGATACTGGCATCCACACAGCTTATATGAGGGTTTAGGCGCATACTGCCAGAAATGATGAAAGATATACGAAAGCAAAATACATCGTATCATATATAACGAATTACTCTCCATCCTTCACACTTCGTGCGAGTGTGCGACCGTTAAAAAATCCCGTTTTTTCTTCATCTTCCGTGACTTATTTTCCTTCCAGCTTGAATCCTCGCCATTGCGTCTAGCAGAGGAGCACACACTGTTGTCGTATATATGGCGGATGCTCACTTTAGTGGAAAATTGAAGTTGGAATAAATCTTTTCCAAGTGTCTTCTCCTTTAATACTTGTACATATGTATATGTATGTAGCACGAACACATGAACAAGAAAACCCTAAAGAAATATCCCCCCCAAAAAAATCCTCCCATATTTGCAATAAACATATATAATACCAGCACATCCTGGAGATTTTCCCCCTGTAAAGAATGCAAGACTAAACATTTTTGCATAGAAAGTGGGTAGTTCAAGTCAATAAAAAAACTTGCTGGTGTCAGAGACTCCTGTCAATTGTCAGTTTTATGGGAACAATGCAAAAAACACACATTTCAAACATCGAATCTCCCACATCAACACGCTGTTTGGCTTTCTTTGACTAAAAGTCGATTCAATTTGACCTCCACCTACTCATGTAAATTTTTTTTGTAACTTAATGTGGTTTCACACTTTCGCCTGGCTCTGTATAAGTATGTTTATATTTATGGTACCCAAGTCGTGTTTTTTCGCCGTTTCACAGCCTCGTGCTTCGTTTACCCCTCTTACTCTCTTTTCTTCCCATCTAATGAAGAAAAATTAGCCCATTCGTTTTTTCGTTGCCCATGTTCACAGTCCTCTGTCCTCTTCAGAGTTAGTTGGTTGCTGGGCTGTTTCCCACTTCCCACACGGGAAAGGAAGATAAAGTACCACCCAACACGAGAGTTTTTTCCCTTTGATCATCACTACCATCCCACAGTACATTTTCTCGTCTGAGTGAAATATACACAACATGTTTTCCACCCAGTTGTTATGATTGGGAGTTGGGGAAAAAGTGAGTGTTTTTGCACATTGCATGTAATATGTTGCATGTGTATGTGTATGTATAAGTGTAGCGGAGTTGAGCTCTCTCCGTTGCTTGCTCACGTTGTATTATATACGTATCTCAGCGAATATTATATTACACTTGGTGGATGTAAGCCGAACAGAAAGTTGAAGCTGGGTTTACGGAATCAACATATAAATTACTAGACTTTGCGTTTGATTTGCTAGCAAGTGGATCATAAAATCTAATTACGTGCTAGTCTGCTCTCAGTGTTCCCTTGTGCTCCACTAACTTCATCTCGAGCACCGGAAGCAACCAGTCAAGTTATTATTACTCTCTGGCTACATACTCATCATAACCTACACGAAACGAACTACCTTGTGTAGAACTACTAACTAATATGCGACTACCTACGAAGATGTTGTACGTGTGTTGTTACTTTCTTCGCTGAGGAATAGAAAGTTCTTTCATTAAAAAGAAAAGAAGATGCTTAGTTCCACCAACCCAGTTTCCAGTAATCTTTCAGGAAAAGAAGGGAAAGCAGTGAAAAATCAGTTCCGGGAATGTAGCTATTCGGGGTTGAGTATCTAAAACCACTCTCCATAATCCATAACGATTTTTTACAAATCCTGCCTGATTCATTCACGTTACCGTTAAACGTAGATGGGGAGAGGATGAAAGTCTTGCGTGGATAATCTACTTACGTGGGATGACCTGATGAACTGCTTGGTTCTTTCTTTTCTTGTCTAATGTTTAAGTTTAGGTTGGCTCATGTATTCCATTCCGTGACAATCCTATTTTCACTCTTGACCTTGTTTTAAAATGAGGTTGTGATACATTTCCAGGCAGATGATATTTTTGAAAGTAGATCAAGGGTAGAACCTTTCCTGGTAATATCAATATGCATGAAAGAGAAATATTTATATAATTATATAAATATGGCTGGTTGTTTACAAAGCGTTGTTTAGAGCCATTCTAAAAGACACTTCAAACATATCCCATATCCTCTTGTCAAGTATCTACTGAATTAATGACGATTCGCATCAACTTTCACTTTTGATTTGATACACAACAAGCGATATATGCTGATTCCCAAAGAACCTCATGTCGTGTCAGCGTAAACTAGATATCATAGAAAACATACCATATTATTCTCCAATCTTGTTGGAATTCACCAAACTGGAATCTTTCTATAAGTATATACGGACAGATCCAGATGGCTAAAATCACTATATCATTGAATTTCTCCTTCTCAAAAGCCAACTGAACACAGACTGACAGCAGACTGCGCGTACCCTTTCAATGTAAAACAATATTCGAGAGCAAATGGAGAATCTTTATAGAAAAGTGTGTCCTTTATAAAAGGAAGAACAAAAGCTACCAATCACTATTTCTGTGCGGTTCACTGGAGGGATAAAAGGGAAAGTTTCTATTCGGCAAAAAAAATACTTGCCCGATTTTTTTTACAGTTTTCGCCTCCTCCTTCCAACTTGATTTTTAAACTAATGCAATCCAGCGGAACTCAATTACGTACGCTAACTCAACTCTGCGGGTACATATAAGGTACTATACCGTGTACAAACTTACATGATACCATACCGATACATAGGACACACGATGCTTTTCGGAAATGTAAGAAAGTTGTAAATTCGGATATAAAAGATAAGATTGAATATATATATCCAAAAAGTCCCCAACAACGTTATTAGATGAAGTACAAACGAGTATCAGAAGTTAATAATCAAGTAAGAGGAATACTCGCTGCCCGTGTTCATTTTTTCACTTGGAGAAAAGGCTGAAGCCCTATAACTTTATTTTCACTCACGTCGCCGCCAGCACTTTTTCCTGTGTAAGTTAATGGAGTTGAGCTACGTGAAATATATTGCATTTTAGAAAACTTGTGCGGCGCAACAAGGGGAATGTGGATTTAGCAAACACCCACCCAAGTAAAACCCAATTTTCTCCATCAACTCTCATTCCGAAGAGCGTTCCCTTTGTAACTCGATCGCTTTTTACATCTACCGCTTTGCAGCTAGTATTCTGTTCTGTCAAAAAGAATACTTGTCAAATTTCATTATTTTCTAAACATATTGTCACCCTCGCACTGGAAGACATTGGAATTATCGCAAATTTGTAATCCAGTTAAATACTATAACTTTTCCACAATGGGAAAACGGACTTTGGAAATGATAGCGAGCCCTTCTTGAGAGAAATAAGATTCTGCTTTTCTTTATTCCTTTTCTTAAGCTTAAGCTAAAGCTCTGTGCTGAATATACAAAGAAAGCTTAGGAACCAGGAAATGAAAGCACTTTCTGATGATCACGATGATGACTGGAGAAGGGAAAATACTCTAAAAGCGAAGTTGGAACATAAGCCTTTGATAAAATGTTTTATATATAACATCCAATCCAATACATATATAGTTATGCTTATACCGAGGAAAAAAGAGTTTTTGTTTGTTGTGGACGGAAAGGCGCTGCTTAAATCCACTTGTTCGGTATTAGCAAAGTGAACGAGAAGATCCCACACAAGTTTGTTCGTTGCTGGAGTCGCTTCAATGAGCACAGATTAAGGAAGACTACTTGCAGTGCAGACTTTCCTTTACTTTCTGAATAGACAACCGTAGCATATTAAAAGACAAGCATAAAGAAATAATCAACAATGTCTTCCTTGAGAAAGTAGAGTCTGACTCCGCCTTGCATTTATTATTATGGATGAAGAGGGGACGGATTACGCTTACAGGCAAAATAAGATAATATGCAATCTTTCGGCAATTATATACTTTACTACATATATACAAGCACTAAATCTTTCAACAATTTCAAATCCCCCTTTCATGTTATCGGGCCAGTGTCCTAATTCTGAGAAACATTCACGTTGACTTATTTCTTATATTATTATAGCATTTGATATTTATTTAATATAATGAAAATGAGCATTAAAATATGCTGCGCTGGGAGAGGCTTCCACACGGATTGTGTATCAGAAAATATTTCGGGTTTTCAACATGATGATTACCTTGCTTCGTGGTTATGATGATAGTTTGTAAAGAAACAGACTTTCAAAGATCAACCTTTTGTTATATTTGCATACTTCTTTATTATTACTACTGCAATTATACCAGCCACGGTGTATACATATATCGTGCAAAATAGGAAAACTTTTTTATTTAAGTGAAAAACTAGCAATTTCGCTCACCACAACCGCAGACCCGCATATTTACAGAGTTGGCAAAGACGAGAGAAATGAAGATGACCTCTCATTATTTGACCCATTTTGGTACTCGCATTCCAGCCTTTGCCAGTAACACGGGATCATAGAGTTATAAACCTCCGTGCACGGGATACGGAAAATTTTTTAAGATGCCCTGTAAATGTCACTTATATATTGTGGGTTTGTAACTTTAGGTAGCTCATCCTTTGTAATGCGACCACGACCACATTACATCCCTACGCAAGAATGGATACTTACTTCGGGTTGCTGAACTGCTCCTCCTGGTGCTGCTGGTCTCCTTCTCCTTCATATTCTTCTTGTATCATCATATTACACGAACGGAAAATGTAAGATATTCGCCGTATCAACTTTTGAACTGATGTGAGTGCGAGTGCTGCTGGTCCACCATCATCGGGCAATATGGAAAAGATGCGATACTGTGGCCCCCGTCTTCTTCCTCCTCCTCAAAACTTTTAACTTTTTACTTACTTATAATACTCTTGCTTTTTATCCTTGTTCTACTTCACTACTTCCTAGTACTCCTTTCCAGTTTTCTCCACGAAACGAACACAATGGAAGGGAAAGTGTGTGACTACAAAAATGTATGTCAGAGAGGACTGGAATGGAATGAATGACCAGTAGCTGTCCTCCAGGAATAAGCTGATAAGCCGGGGTGAAATGGATGTTTTAGACATATACCCTTTAAAAAGTAACATTTTTAGCCTGCTATCCGTGTAAAATGGAAAGTCGGGAAAAAAGTGGTCTTTGAGTCGTTTTGTGTTTTCTTGCTCTCTTCAGCTCCCACACAAAATGTGTGCTTTTCGTAGTCCACTCCACACATACTGTTCCCGTCATTAATATGGGACTACGGGATTGTTCCGCTGCGGTGGTAAGGCGGATTGCTGCACTCGAGCTATTGTAGTCATTATTCTGAACGACCTCGAAGATGCCACCCAGCAAAACTTTTTCGAGCGCACAAGAGCAATATTATAAGACTTGTTCCTTGTTCTGTGGAGAAAGACAAGATAGAAACAGCATGTGTTGTCAGTTTTTCTGCCGAGCCCATCCTTCTCACTTCGTTCGTATTTGTTGCCTACAAAAGGAAATGAGGGAAGTCAAGTGGGTGCAGCTGTATGTGGATGTCGGGTGGATGGTGGATTGAGCAGGGAAGAAAAGATATATGAGGAGAGAAGACAGACCGCCTAACAACACCTTGCCGTGCCACTACATTCTCCCCTTTCCCCAAATATCCTTACCGGATAACCGGATTCAGTTTTAGTGGGGAACTTTTCCGCACATTTTCTTTAGTATTATCATTATTTCCAAACTGGCTGGGTTTTTGACCCATTCCAAAATAAAGACAACAGGCCAGGTGGCTAGTGCATGTACGGTTTACACGCTTAGTACTGGTCGTACTCGTACATCGCAGATTACGTTTCCAGAATATTTCAGAAGTACTTACGTTCGTATTCGCATCCGGTGGTGTACCCACCCGATGTACCCGTAACAAAAAACGCATTTTCTTAGGATAATCGACGAACACCAGCATTAGTTTTATTCAGGCAGGAAATATGACAAAATAAGACCCCACCTGACGCAGTACACATCAAGCTCTAAAACAGTTGGCAATATTAATATTTGTCAGCGGATTGATGCCCCCAGCAAAAATATAGTAGCAAGCAGCAGGCAGTATAGCAGCGTTTCAAATCAGAAAGCTTAGTAGATAAGAAAGGAACTGTTGTTTTTGATCCCGCAAAACTTCATCCATTTGAAAATTGTATTGAAAATAAAAAGCAGCTTTACATATCGTTAGTAATAAGAATTTATATGCATATTATCATGGTCATGTATGCAAACACACTTAGGGCATGTGTAAATATGAAGAATAATCCATTCAAACAGTGTACCCCCTCTTTTCTCGAATCGTAGTAATAATACTTTATTATGTAGGCATGAAAGGAGCCAGCAATCATTTTATCTTACACTTACACAAACCTATACACTAAAAGTCTACAAACCCTCCTCCGGCTGTCCAAGATATTAAAGAAGACTTCCATAAAGAAGGAGAGTGTAGAAAGGATCCTTTGTGCTCAAGGAATTTAGTCACATGGCTTGGCTGAGAAGGCTCAAGTGTAAGTAGCAGTAAAAAGGAGTAATAACGATCATCTCATTTCTCATTAAGAGCAACTATCATAATACACACGGTTATAAAAAGTGGGTCCGTGGAAAAAGCACTAGGTACGTGGAAGCCGAGAAGAGCGGTGGGCTCACTTTTTTCTCGTTGTTCAAGGAGGACGTCAGAGTGGTATAGGAAACGCATTTGTCAGATATATACACACAAACACACATTCATTCATTCTTCGTCCCGCTTCTATTGTATTTCATTACGGATAATAATATCTCGCATGAATGCACTGCATAGCCCATACTTTCTCCCAGATTCTTGCTTTTGGAAAACACTTTCTCCTCGGCGAATTTTTTTCTCTCTCAAAAGTTTGTCCCCTTTCAACCATTTCTGGAGTTGAAAAAGGGAAGGAAGCTTTCCTCCGGAAAGATTACACAATGTTGAATGTACATATGAAATTATGGAAGTGCTTACTTGCATAACACATTTTCTTGTTGGGGCGGTGGGTACGATCGTATGATGAAGTGGGTGAAAGTCTTCCCCGAAAGCTCCGAATTTCTGCTGATTAGAGTAAAACAGCAGTCCTGGGTTGAAAGTGTCTGTTATTAGATTGCTTCCTCCAAAAGGAAAGTGGAATATTCATGCATGTATATTTTCAGAATTGGAATCAGCAGAAGGACAATATTCAGTAGGATGAATATTTTCTGCTCATACTACCTAACTTAACTTCACGACTGTAATAAATGTGGGTCATGTCATACATGACATCTACTAATTCCTAACTGTTTTTCTCTAGTTTTGACAGAAAACGCGGAAAACTTGGGTGGGAGTTAGAAGAAGTAGACACTCTGGAGCTGGCTAGTCTGACGTGGAGACAGCCAGCTGGAAGATGTGTTTTCAACATGGGGGCCGTACTTTTCCAGGGTTAAGCATATTATTTATGCTCTTTCTGAGAATCCAAGTTTCTGGCTTCTCTTTTAGAGCCCCGTTAATATATATAGGTTCTTGGTGTTAGATTTTCTTACTTTCGAGGAATATAAATTCGGAGTTGGTAAGGCATATTATGCTATGCATGTGAGTGATGCGTAGGAGGAGGAAGGGAAAGTGAATCGTTGATTGTGTGGTTGCCGGCAAATACATATAACAACAACGTTCTCCGGAGAGAAGATGGGATGTGAGGAGGGAGTAAAATTCCCCCAAGAAGAATATCACATGAGACTTCCCTTTCACTTGGCTTTGTTCTCGGAAATTCAACTCGTGTCTTCGTTTTTATATTATTTGGAGATGATCATGCCGAAATGCTGATCATCATTATATTACTATGCTGGATGCGTAGAGCGGAGAGGCTGCCTGGCTGGCTGGCAGCAGGAGTAGTTTTTTGTTTTCCTTTATTTCGTCTTCGACAGGGATATGCCATTTGCCTTAAGATATACTATTCCAACGGAGACATGAATTTTGCTGTGCTTCTCCTATCTATTTGCAGTACGCTTATATGCGGTGGAGGGGAGAAGATGTTCACATACAACTATAACATAACGGGAAAAACGTGTATTATGTTTACTGCAAATAAACATTGATAACGTCCGTTACTCGTTTTTAAGTAGTCGAGAACTAATGAGAGTTTTTGTAAACTAACTTCTAATTGCATTTTACCTTAATTATGATAAATGTCTCCCGTGAAGTTCATATAACTACATACCTACTTTAGATTGGATAATATAATACCCAATTCAATCTACAAGCATTCAATCTCAAAAAAATTATTCATTTATGGCCCCATATTTATAATGCCAGTTGGACCGATTTGCCAAATCGGCTTGCAATGTCACTAGCTTTAGACCTTTCAAGATTTCCAAGTAAAAGAGGCTACACCATTATCTCGAATTTTGATGTTTTCGCTGAACTTAAACTCATTGGAAATTGCATTTGTAACGCTACAACTACGTGGAATCGCTATCGTTTTTGACTGACAATGAGGTTAAAACTTCTGTATGTAATACGACAGAACTCCCAACAACCAACAAGATCAAGAAAGTTGAACTCAATGTGACTTCTTCTCACTGTAAGCAAACGTGATAACGCGATACTGTTTTCTCAATCAGCTTTCCATCCAATCGGGATTTCTTTAGAATTGCATGAGTTTTCTGTGGTATCGTGTTGTGTATTGAACAGACTAAAGAAATTCCACGAATTCAACGCTGCTCTCAACCATTTTTGTCAAATTGAACAGGATAGGATATTAGCAGCAAAGGAGAAAGTTATCCACTTAACTCTCGCTATTTTTCCTGGAAAGGTGCGAAAGGAAAGGTAGTACCAATTTTCCACATTACCTTAGCGCAAGCTGCATTAATTATGAGAGTGAGCATAGGGGACCAGCCGAAGTATATGAAGGGATGTACGTAGCCTTGTAGCAGTCATGAACTTCCAGGTATGAAATAAATCTTTTCCTGAGAACGGAAAGCCACTCGAGAAAGTTCGGATTAGATGGCACTGGCACGGGTGTCGTTTCGATGATGTAGCTAGCTCCATACCGTGAGTAAACCCAAAATTCATTTTTCATTCACAGCTAGAGGTATTCGACAAGTGCAGCCAAGCTGGATACAGCTTTCTTCACTCTTTAGCCCTTTTTATGAAGGATAACCAGGGTGGCTTTATATAGTTTGAAATACCAGGATTCATACAATATCGCAACATTATTACGGCGTTTATCATTATGAAATTAAAAAAATTGCAAACTACTTATTTCCGGTTCACTTGGGACAAATATTAAATATATGTCTTTACTTCAACAAAATTTTACAACCAACCAAACTAGTGCAGTTGACACTTCAAGAGATTTAGGGATTTTTCCCTTCACAAGTCAGGACTCGCTTCGCGTTGCTCGTTTTGAAATCTACATCTAACCACCAACATGAACTAAAACCTATAGACGAATACATCCTGCTTTGCCCAGTTTACATAAATTCATCCATTTAAGTTGCAAAAATAATTTCGTAACAAATCCAGTTATTCTATACTTAAACCGATTGTTTTTACAATGTAATCATTTTACATCATATCTCGATTTGTCATTTTCTCATACGCGACATCTTACAATTAGCGTAATATTTAATATATTGACAAACGTGAATTTGAAGCTGAACTGCTCTTCACTATTATTACGGATTATTGATGTGGTTTTCTAAATCGCCTCGTCGCAATAAATTCCAATAAATAGCCTTTTGTTACTGGTTGACAAATACTTTGGCAGACAGCTATCCAAAAACATTAAAATAAATAACTTTTCAATGTGCTGAAATTGTAGATTGTAAATTCCCATTGCAAATTAGACAATACCTTTCGCCGTTGAGTAAGCATTAGGGAAAGATTTATCAGTACGCTCCCGTAAGAAGACCCAAGTATTATTTTCGAATTTGCATTCTACAATTTTATTATTCAAATTCGAAATCGCCTTTGTCACTTTCATTCTGCTATATGGGGCTGTCATACCACCGACATATAACTCGCCTATCCTTGTCGTCAATAGGCTAGACCAATTCAAAACATTATACATTTTATGATATTCTAACAATATGCTGCACATGCAAAGGTCCACGCTGCTTACCCTTCTCCACTCTGAGTAACAATTTTTAACCGGAAATCGACCGTGTTTAAGTGAGGAGGCTTCCATTTCAATACGCTATCACAACGTCCACATATATAGGGCTACAAATAAAATAACATGATACATATTTATTTATTTAGGACAACACACTTGCAAAATAGGCATTTATTTATAATGAATTTTGCTCCATTACTTCTTTCACAGGCTGGAAAACAGTTCCATCGGGTTCATGACTTAATTCTTGAGCTAATTTTCCATTGAGAATCTTCTCCGTATCTTCTAGGAACCAGAATGGCTTGAAGCGTACACCAAACGGTTCTGCTTGACGGTCAATAAAACCTTTCTCCATTGCCTTATACCTTGGATTTATTAACTCATCCTGCCCAACACCAATAACGTTAGTGAGCTATTATACTTTCCGTAATTAAAATGATTAGTAGGGACTTTTCAAGAAGCGCAAAAAACGTACCCTAATACAATTCAGTCTAGTTCGAAAGTCAACTTTACCCACGTCTTGACCGCGGAACTTGATAATGTCATAAATTAAGAAGCGAGGAATCGCAGAACCGTTCACTTTGTCTATCACCATTTCCTACAATTGATAAATTAGGGTAAACGTAAAATTTAGCAACACTTCCATTATAGAAATGTATCTGAAGCTGAAGTGCATAAAACATTACCCCGTCAACAAGTGTTTCTGATAAATGCTCGCCAGTTTCCCGGAATGGGAAGCCGATATCAGGCGTATGAAACACGCAATTGTCTCGATCCACAAAGTAGACTTCTTTGTGCCCATTGATGAGCATAAGGTATCGTGTGCCATCAGCCTTCCACGATACCATGTACGGTTTTTCCGCCAAGAAATTAATGTTTTGAATATCCATTGAGACTGGTTGCGAGCCAGGGAATCCAGTTCTACAAAGTTTGATGTATTTCCCGATTTTTTCACAGTGAATAACAATAATGCGACATTGCGGATTTACTACTTTCTTACCCTTCCCAGCCACACATTTCTTGGACTTTGCGTTGAAGCTGACTAAGCATCTGGCGATCGGTAATGGGATTCACCCCAGGAACTCCTTCCATAAAAGTTGGATTCTCCTTGAAAAATTCCCTTTTTCGTTTTCCGGAGCTTTTTCCATTGCTACGACCAGGAGCACCCCCACTTCCACCTCCATCCCCGTCCTCATCATCCTCATGGGCCCGTTTCCCATTCATTCCGAATGAGGTACTTGGCCCAGCAGATGAACCATGATTTCCCGAAGCAAAACCATCGTCATCCTCCACATCATTGTCTTCATAACACCAGTCTGGTAGCTCTGGTTTTTGCGGTACAGGATCATCCGGCGATCCATAAATACGACATAGTTCATCAATGTAGTCCTGCTTGTAGATGCCAGGGGGTCGTAACATTTTAAAATGTAAAATGGCTGCATCAATACAATAGTCAAACTCTGCTGCCAAAAAGGCACAAATGAGGAAACCACTTCGGTTAAATCCGTGAGTGCAATGGACACCAATCACATCATCAGGATGATCCTCCACAAACTGCCTACATATATCAATAAAATGCGCAGTCTGTTCCTCATTTGGGGTTTCCCCGTGACCCCTGCATTGCATTTTCATATATTGAACCCCTTCCTTCTCAATGCACTCCCGAGGATAAAATCTTTCCGTATTTGTTAAATCGATCCAAAGGCCCATGCGAATCTGTGAAAGACGAAAATCCCCCCACATCAATCAGCACCACCTCCAAAAAAAAAATAACTCCCTTCGTATCCATCATCATCACACTATATTTTCCCAGCGCATGCATGTGACACATCCGTTAAATAACCGTTTATTAACCTATTTAACCTTCCATTCCCCCCTCTCACCTTTTTCATTTTAACATATTCCAAAATCATTTGCGGGTGAAACCTCTTCTCCGGTGGAACAAAATTGTCGTATCGGCCACTAAGCGGAGTTTTGAAAACCAGAAACTTTTCCGCAACAAAGCCCTCCGACTTTCTCGGACAGTTTAGCCATCTTGGGGGAACTCCACCGTTATTATTTTGCCGTCGCCCTCCTCCCCCTCCATGGTAGTGGCTCATTTTGAAAGCGACCTACTACTACTACTACTACCACCACTACTGAGTACACCACCACCTCCACTCCGCCAATATCCTTCCTTCCTTCCACCTTCCAACCTGTTTTCGAGCTCCTTCACACAAAACTGTTGCAAAACTTTGGAACAAAAAAATAGTATAGTTATTAACGGTATAGGTACACCACGACACGACGGCCACACGGCAAGAAGAAGGAGACAAAAGGGTTGCCTTCTTGTCACTCAGTAAAGTGAGAAGAAAAAAAAATGAAAGTTTAACCAAATTTTTTGTTATGGGTAAATAACAGAGTGGGATTTGAAGGGCTCACAAAAGCCCTCGGTGAGGTACGTTTACACCGGCCGTGGAAGTCACATGAGAGCCGAAACCAATGGCCACACAAGACGTCAGCTGCACTCCTTTAGCCTCAAGTGGTGCATGGGCAACGTGAGCTAAAGAACGTCAGTAAGTACATTGGATTCGTATTCCTTCTATATATTTAATTTACACGTATGTCGAGTTTTTGGAGTGTTGTTTCCTCCATCCATCTCCAAATCTCCATCCGAGTTCTTGTTTTTTTCTGGAAGTGAGTGAAGACCAGCAATCTGCCACATTTCTGTTGACAGGTGTGACCTACTGGTACTAATGGACTTCAACAATATTTATATTTATGTAACTAGAATCTCCATCACTTGAGCGAATTGTGCAACAAAACTTGTTATAATATTGTTTTAAGTTTTCACTTGACTAAAAAAACTGTCCATAACTATAATTAATTAAACACTTGTTGGTTGGAAGTGATTAGATCAAATTATATATGAGTTCCGCTCGGTGGAAGGTTGGGAGTAGGAGCACCTCCGGTCAGCTATTATAGTTGCTATTATAGTGTCAGTGTCATTAGAGTTAGCTCACTAGAGAAAACGTGAACGTGGAGGCTTGCACAGGAGGAGGATATTAAGTTTGTTGCTAATTTTTGGTTGAAAATATGGAGCCGCTGTTTTTGGAATCCCATGGAGTGTTGGAGCAGATAAACTCCTTGTTTGTTCAGTTGGAAAGGCATGTGGGACACCCGGATGAAACGCAAATTGAAGAAACGATACAGAAAAAGATTGAAGAGCTAAATAAGTATGTTTTTAATTAAAATTATGAGTTGTATAATGGAATTTGTTGAGGTGGAATTAGGGAAATCAACACACGTTCTAAAATATTTTAAAATTCTGTCCTGCAGAACTTTCGAAAGGTTAGAGGTATACGTTATGAAAGAGCCTCCTCACAAGAGACAGACTTCCAGGTTGAAATTAAATCAATTGAAATATGATTCCAGTCATTTGACGGTAACATTTTTGATTAATATTTTAATATTCTTAGCTATACTGCTTTTACTGCTTTACTATGTATGTACGTGTTAATGATAAGCTGTTCATTCCTAATTATTGTGATTTGCAGGCTTCACTACGGAGCTTTCAGAAGAAACGATACCTTCGCGAGAAGGAAAATTCAGACAGGGAGGAGCTATTAAATAGAAGATTTACTACTAATAGTGAAGACACTAGCATTAATATAGATTACTCTCTCCAACATCATAGAAATTTACAGGTATGCTCGACGACCCGTTCCGTTAATCGCTTTGAAGTTGGCAGTTGGAAAATGTTTCCTTCCGCCACCTTTGCTATACAATACAAATTAACTAATCACTATTTATTGATTGATTGATCACTAATTGCATGGATTTAAACGAATTCTTGTGCTAATTACAGAACGCTAATCGTGGGGTGGATGATTTACTTACTCAAGGTTATGCCACCCTAGAAAATCTGCGGGGTCAAAGAGATATGCTAAAAAGAACGCGAACTAGAATGTTGAATTTCCTAAACACGCTTGGTCTGTCAAACACGGTGATGCAATTGATAGAACGGCGAGCTTATCAAGATAAATTCGTCCTGTTCGGAGGAATGATTATTACGGTCTGTATCATGTTCTTCGTTTACATGTACTTTGTATAATTGCGTTAAAAACCGGAGGGTGCGTGCGTGCAGCCGTAGATTAGCGGCTTGATGATTAATGATTTGAATCATTCACATATGTAATCTAACATGTAACATAACATCTTCAAAGGAGAAGGCACAGCAGCAGCGTGGCAGCTTCAACTCAAGTCCTGGAAATTTGGTGTTATGTAATAACTTATAAATCGGATGTATGTATATGTCGTATAAATTGTCAATTATCATACGGATGTGTATGTATTTAATATGAATGTCTGTCTGGTATTCTCGTATATCGTATATAGCATACAGTATGTACCTACGTGTTTTAAAATAGCTGTGATGATTATTTTCGTGGAGTTGAGAGTTGGTCATGAATGGGAATGATAAGGGACTAAGTTTAATCGCGTCATTTCTTCTACCGCTAATTGTTATGTCTAAAATAATATATATAAATATTTAATATTGTTAAGAGTAAATTCAAAGATGGACTTTAGATGAACTGTGAGATATACAACAATGTCTGGCCATCTCAATTAGATTACATGATATTTTTAATGACTGCTCCGTCGATCAATTGAGATTGTAAAGCTACATCCCTATGTTGCGAAAATAGATATACTTGCAACTAGGATTATTATTACATACTATACGTGCGAAAAAGAAAATAAATATTTCTTTCAATCATATGACGGTTCTCATTAAAATTCTTGTAAAAGATAACGTTTATTTAATCATCCTTTAACAAAGAATTCTTTTTGGTGGCAATTTTACAAAAATTCAAGGTTTACAAACAAGACAGTTTTACTGGGTTGCTGCACTGTCTGCTGTCTGGGATCGGATAATATCAGAATCTCCAGGATCCGTAATCGATAGCGTGCAAACCCTGAAATATTTACCACAGGCTGTCCCCAATTCAATATTATTTCCCGAGTAGTGATGAACTCCGGTTTTGGCTAACATGGCATAATACTCAATTTCTGATTTCCTGCAAATCATAGAAATTACAACAAGCACGTCAGTTTCATTTTACAAGTTTCAATCTCAACAGCCTCCCATACTTACTTTCACAAATCACAAAATGCTGCTAATTTTTTTTTACCTTAGAGGAGGGGTATTATTGGCGATGATAACCAGCTTAGCCTTTCCTTGCCGGAGACTCTTGATAGTTTGCTTGTAACCGAGCAGGACTTTGCCCGATTTCATTACAAGAGCTAGACGAGCATTGATGCTCTCTACTCCCTTCTTCTACAATTTCAAAAAAATTAAAACAAAAACACTCGGGATTAGTTTACCTAACCGCAGTACTTCTCAGAATCCATACTGCTCTATCCTGACTACTCCTAATGTCCTAACAGATATTAGTTCTTCCAATGCGGAAATACTAATTATAACTCTGGTTCCTACTTACTTAATCATAGCCATAGCCACATGCACAAACTACAATTAAAATTAAATACAGATGAAATGTCCAACACTCACCGCTTTCTTTGCCGCAACCATTTTGAAAATGAGAGAAATTTGTTAACTTCCGACCGCTTTCGCAAAATGAACCCCGACACTACCTGTAAGTAGAAAATAATCAAATACGGTTATTATTTTAACACTGATGGTGAGAATACAACATCAATTACTACTAATTAGTAATTAATTATTAGTTTCTTTCAAGATTAATACTGTAGCTAAAAACTATACCTTCTTGACTCAATGCTGATTCACTTATGTGAAGTGAGTGAACGTGAGAATACCGATAGAATTATAGGAGAATTGGCTTTTGGGTGGAAAGTGGACCATATCATCATCGCCGTACCAAGACGGCATGGTCGTTCTCAAACCAAACAAAATGGTAACGTGTTCAACCACAAGAGGACACTTGAAACCTATCTTGGAGGTGTAGTGTAGGAGTAAAGTCACTTTGTGTGTATGTATGTAAGTAAGTAAGTACGTGCGTATGCATTATGCAATTTGGTAATATGTAGCAGGTACTAGCAGAAGCCACTTTATAGTTTTGATGAGGATGGTTGACTGTCTGTCTGTCTGTTGGACGTGCGTACGCACGCACCTGAGGATTTATTTTTTTTGGAAAATCGTTTTTTAGAATCTAGAATTTCATAGAATTTAAAAATTTGCGAAACCATGAAACCAGAAACCACTATGAGTTTTGAAACCAAACGGGTACGAAATGTACTTTTGGAGTTATGATATATTCTTTGAATTGAAAGAATTGGGATTTTGATACGAAAGAATTTAGGGTAACTTTTAGTGTTTTAATAGTGTGTCGACGATACATTAGTCCTTCATTTGAGTGGTCTAAATATGCAAGAAGGCAAGTTTTACGTTACACAATTTTATCCTTATCAGGATTTTTTTGGATTCAAATGATTTCGTTCGGCCAGTAATTACAAGTAATTACATCCGTGCATTTTATTAATATCTCCGCATTGCTGATGGGATTCACTATATAATGCGTGCGTTTAGGTAAAAAAGGTGATGTTGTGATGTGATGTGATAAAAGATAAGTAAATTGACTGACGATCTGTCTGTCTGCATCGCTTTTAATTTACTTTTGCGCCACATCCTTAAAAGTGTCGTCGTGGGAGGATTTTTTATAAGGAAGGGGATGTAATAAGATGTAATTTCCATGTCTTTGTTTCATTTCTCTGGCGCCGCGCTTGTCAAAGACTATATAGATCTTTCATGGAATTCCTTTATTCAGCCTTCCTTCGTGATCTTGAGCGTTGAGCCACCTACATACTCGTGACGCATACGTATATTCTCGGTTTTTCTTTTATTTTTTAACGTCGTCGACACTGTCATTCATGATGTGCATGTGAATTGCGTATTACCATTTACCATCACCCTCATTTCATCTTCATCATACATTCGTATATTTGTCATTTTCTATTGATGCACCCACTGCACTGCATTAAACTTTGCACTACCCAGAACATATAAATTTTTTTCATATCAAATATTCAGGGCGAACTTGGGAGAATTGGATAACTTGGGTTTCTTGCGGGGCATTGAATATTATAAAGCATTTTCGTAGGGGAATGGGGAATATAATATGTATTATGTCGAATCTACAAAGAGTAAATAGCAAATAGGTATAAGAGCAAAGAAGAGTTGAGTTCCTAGTTGAGATGATAAACCATAAAAGCAATAATAAGCATATGATAATATGAGTTAAATAGTCACTCAAGTGACGGTACTACTCACACAGTGCAATGCACGTTACGTACAACATAAATTAACGAAAGAAACAACATTATATACAGAGTGTGAGAGAGAGAGTGAGAGAGAGAGAAATACGATACGAGAGTTATTTCCGTTTCTTTTCTAATACATATAAAATATATATTGCTTTCTATACGGGAAATGTACTTTTTTACATGAAATCTGTAAGTACTCTGTACTAATCATAATCATGTATATGTTACACATATATTGTAAAGATGATGATAGCTGCTGAACTGAAAGCATCATCAACAATACAAAGTGAATTTCGATGAGGAGGAAGCAGGAGAGGAGTAGATGAGGGTGGTGTGGTACGGGTAAATGACGGGTTAGGAGGTGTATTCCTCATTCCTCCTGATATTATACTCCGCTGAACTGAACTGAAACATAATCTTTTCTCTTTAAATCTGCTCAAACTTTGAAGATTTCCTTTGTATTGGATAGCTAGTTACATGGGGATTGGGGATGGAAAAGTACATACGCATGCATTACATTTCAGATCACACTTGCTCATGTTTGTAAAAACAACAAAGTAAGGATCTTTTTTGTCATTCATGTTCTCTCATGATATGATGATGCGATGGTGT